>WWET01000023.1:883261-912616 GCA_011038615.1 Limnodynastes dumerilii
GTTAGACTTAGTGGACTTACTGGACCTGATTCAGACTTAAGAGTGCTTTAAGAGTGCACGGAATAGCAAAAGTCTGCACCTATATGGCAAGTGTACTCCCATGACACTGCTCTTTGACAAACGGAATTTAGCTGACTTCCGCGTGCAATACCTTAACTTCTCCGTGTCTGTCATTGTGTGGACATAGCTAACGTACATGCTGAAGTGCCTAACGCAGCCCATATTGTACAAATAAAATGCCTCCCCCCACTTATATTACGTATTCTCCCACGTTCAGAATATAGGCAATATGGAAACGTGCGGAAAGTGAGATGAGATGCGATGCGTAACATATGACGCGCATCTTAGAACGAAATATAGGTAGAAAGAATAGGAAAAATGTCTGTGATAACTATATTCCCTATTCCACATGTGTTGCCTACACATTCATTTATAGGCACGTTGAGCGTTTCTTAACACCATCGAAAGTTCATTTCTGTTCGTTAGACACCGGAAAATTAAATACAGCGAAGCATGCATTGAGGGGAAATTGTCTGTGTTAATACACAATTAAGGTTTATTTAAACAGTTTTCCTTTTGGAATGAGACATGAGAAGAGAGCTCTAAAACAATGCAGACTCAGAATCATGCCAAAACACACCTGATTATGCAAACAATGCTGCAAAGCAACCGACTTCCCCAGCCTAAAACATTCAGGACCTTTCCAGCTTTCTGCTACGACAGCTGCTTTATGCTGTTACCTGCTCATACAGAGGAAATACAAGTTTCTCTTGACATGTTTTTAATGTAAAATGATGTGAGAAAATGTTGAGGTGCTCAACTATACCAACCCCAACGGGGTAAAAAACAACGCTTTCTGCGCCTGCTACTTCTGCCTAATTCTCACCACATGGTGCCGTTTTCCTGCCAAATTAGTAATCAACAATATATATGACCCTAAACATCGATTCCAAATTGGACCCATTCAGGCAGTTGCTGACAGGTCCGCTTAACGAGCTAGATGCACTTGAGAGCCTGTCTGTCTATATAAAATAATTTAATCATTATTTGATTCAGATTACAATCAATTTGAAGAATAAAAGCTGAATCTTAAATTTGCTTTACAAAAATAGAATCAATCCAATTTCTTTAATCTTTCTATTTCAATGTGTAAAAAAAAATACAAGATGTAGGAAAAATTTGTTTTTAAGGTATTTCTTTGATATTTTAATACCAGGCAGAGTATGTAAAGATGGTCATGCACTATATGAAAAATGAAACCAATTATTGGTTGATTGGCCAAATGATCTTATAGGGGCTGATTCAGAGATACGATTTTCACGCAACTTAGGAGCGTATATTTAGGCTCTTAGAAAATTCGCATAGCTGCGCATGCGTAGTAATAGTGCAACGCTGTCTTAGTAGAGTTTAGGAGCATAAATTCGCTGATTGCGTAAGTTTGAAACGATTGCAAGCACTTAAGATCTTAAGTGCTGCGAAAGTTTAAGATCTGAAGGATTTGCATGGAAATGGGCAGGGGGAGGCAGGGAAATTAGGGAAAGTGGGCGCGGGCAGGCACTTAGGATCGCAAATAAATGCTACTATGTCACTTAAGATCTCAAATGACAGCGCAGAGTTAGGGTTAGTCAATGGTGGTCTAACTTTAAGATCCGCCGCTGCAAGGGGAGTGACTGTTTATGCAGTGGGCTGTAACCTGGTAAGATCTTACCTAAGGTGCGTATATTTGCGATCTTTTCGCAATCGCATCTCTGAATCACCCCCATAGTGTATAGGATAGAACGTTTTTGGCAGAACGCCAACAAAACATTGTCAGCTTATAATTGGATTGTTCTGGCAGTATAAGTGATGTGACTGTGGCTGGGTTTATTCTATTAGGATAAGCACAGGAAGGTTATCGACCACTGTGTGGTTACTATGGCATGTCGTCTGTGATCAGTAAGTTATGTCAGTCACTGTGGACATTGCATAATGTGTGTCAGCTTAACACATATAAAGAATTTATCTGAAACGTTGATTAAATACAAGACTTTGTCCACACATATGGTACCAGATCCAAAGCTGCCACGCTGCTGTCAGATTTTCACTATCGGATCCTCACTGTATTCACACTTCCGTTTGCAAATATAACAATCCAATCCTCTACTTTTGATGCCTATTCCCTACTCCCTAATTTTTGACTTGTACACACTTAAAATAGCAATGAACCAGTAGTCTGGATCACTACACAGTCCAAGTACATGCCTATATTTTACACTGCAAGAAAAGTCCTGCCTATTTCTGAGTGCAGTCTGCCCCCCTTTTGTATGGTGTCGCAAAACTGAATCAAGCGGGTTGCAATACGATTGCGTTGCACAGATGCTTACACAGATCGTAAGATCAGAGGAAATGCAATGTGACTGCGAGGAAATGAGGGGGTTGTCTGAAGTCTGGATCGAATTCATGTAGTATAAGGTTTTAAAAAAGTTTTAAATCATGTATATTCATTTTTGAAAGTTGTTTTAAATTGTGTAATATTGACAGACTTGACTCTGTTATTATAGCTGTCCATAAAACAAGTTCATTAGTGTAATGGACTTGCTATATATACTATACCTATCTAATACATAGTCACTAAAATGATAGTATGGGTGGGGGTTGAGAGTGTGATTTATGCAAATCATGATTGGGGCCCCGCCCTTGTCTAATCAAAACTTTTGTTCATAGGCTTACAAAGGGTGGGGTGGGACCTGATGTCATCAAGCCCCACCCATCCTTTGTATCATTTGGGGCTTGAGGCCGATCACGTCCTAAAGCACAGATACAGATAGAGATTTACCGGTTTTCAGGAATTCTGGGAGCAATTCCCGAAATTCTTGAGTCCCCTGGAAATTCCAGGAAAGTTGGAAACTATGATCCACTATACTGTAAAATCTCAAGAAAAATTGTTTGTTTAATATAAAAAATAAGAAGAGCCTAATCTTCCCCACCATTGAGAAAACAGTGCAAGAGGACACATTCACCTCTTGTCACATTGTGACATAAATGTGTGAATTGCTTGTGTTAGCTATTAGTTCCAATTTAGCAATTTATATTCCCTGGAGGTATAAGTGTGATGTCTTACAACATTTAACCAAAACCAAGAAATCACAGTTCAGAGTTTAATCATGTAACAGCCTGACAAATAATGGCTTCAGATAAGTGATAACAAAGACAAACTACATCTAATGTTGGCTGAGTTAATTGTTTAAAGTGTAACCCAGCTGTGCTTCATGAAAGCAGCTCTTAAACATCTCACTGCTTTTTATATCATATTTCAACCTAGCTTGTCATATACAGTATACATATGTAATCATTCCTTAGCCCATAGTTTAAAGCTTATGCTAAATGTTGATCTTCGTGAAGACCCAAAGATTAGAATCAGAAAATAAGGTTAAAGCCATCTTATTGTTATGAAGGCTGATTGTTACAGTCATCTAAGAAGAAGAATACACTAGTAATGTAGTGAATGGAAGTACCTTTATATTGCTCTAAAAAGCATACATTAAAAAACCAGTATGTCCAAAATGTCCATTCAGTATGATACCACTATTAGCTTCCCACATGTGAGAATTAACAGTCTTAAGAATCAATTAAAATGAAATGAATGAATGAAAAACTGGTTATTTACTAGCTGCGTGGATTTACTGAATCCCAGTGCTTACAATTCAGAATAATATTGCCTACTAATATGAAACTCTGGGTCACTGAAAAATAAACACCACAGCAGTAACGTGGAGTTATACAGGGTTTCTGAAGGCCTCTGTGTGCTTTGTAGACATGGACATTTTTAGCGGTAATTATAGGTAATGAACCGTATTAATGGTTAAGAGTAAATTTGAGAAAATAAAGAACCCGATTAATCACTCCCCTTGTGTCGGGAGTGCTAAGTAAGGATGTAGGTCTTTGCTGCGTATATTTACGGTAGGTACATGCAGACTTTATTAGCTGTGAATCGGACGTGCATTTAGTTGCTTAAAATTAGTTATGATTCAAAGATACGTAACTAAACACGCTGATTATTATTCTGAAAAGTAAATATTTTTGTTGTTTTAAAAATACAGCAAGTACACTCATTAGCATATGTAAATAAAAGTAGCATTAAAAATACAACTTTAAAAACTTTATTATTTTTTATTTTTTAAAAACTTTATTTAAAAAAAAAATAATGACATACTTAACAAAACACATAAATGCATACTGCAGTGTTTCATAAAAATGTAATTTTAAATAAGATAAACTACACATACAACCAATACAGTTAAAAA
Organism: Limnodynastes dumerilii; assembly: GCA_011038615.1. Classification (NCBI taxonomy): domain Eukaryota; kingdom Metazoa; phylum Chordata; class Amphibia; order Anura; family Limnodynastidae; genus Limnodynastes; species Limnodynastes dumerilii. Next base: position 887,545 of record WWET01000023.1, read on the forward strand.
GGTAAATCTAATGGTGTTTGGTCACAAAATTTTAAGTGAAAAAAACCTTAAAAAAATAAAAACAAAAAATGGCTCCCTTTACAAGGTTAAAGCCTTGCACAAAATATAAGATCATCATAGTATTTTAAAAACAAGCCTTTAATTGTTTCATTTCAAAAAACACATCTTAGTAAGTGAGGACGCATGGCCTCATAAGCAACAATATGGTTCATTAACTTAAAAGTGGTTGAGGGCTACCTTAACTTTCCTGTGTGTATGTTAGTTTACGCAAGGCATAGCCAACAACATAATATCAGCTGTATCATTCTGGGAGTGTTTTAGACCCAAAAATGTTAGACTGAAAGTTAAAAGGGAACTCCTTTATAACACTGACATTTAAAATATGAAAAATAAGTTCCCGCTCTTGCTTCTGCTGATCTCCCCAAACAGTTTCCAACTGTCCTCTGTTCCACGCCTTTCCTGCTGCATCTGTGTTCTTCCCCAATTTGTCCTCACTGCTCCAAGCTCTGTCCTCTGCTCCCTGCCTTCCCCTCAGGTTCTGTGTCCATCTCTGATATGTCCCCACATGCTTACAGCTGAGTCCTCTGCTCTTTGTCTTTCCCGCTACTCCTGTGTCCTCTGCTCCTTGCAGTCCCTGCTGCTTCCAGCTGTGTACTCCACTCCTTGCAATCCATGCTGATTCCAATTATATCATCTGCTCCTTGTCTTTCCTGCTGCTTCCTTGTGTGTCCCCCACTCCATGCTGTCTCTGCTGCTTTCAGCTGTGTCCTCCACGTCTTGCCTTTTCCTGTGTCCTTCTCCAATCTGTCTCCATTGCTCCTAGCTGTCCAATATTTTTTTGCTCACCTTGTCCCTGCTCCTGACTCTCTCCCCAACCTGTACCCACTGTTTTCAGCTCTAGCCTCTGTTCCTTGCCTTCTCTGCTTTATCTGAGTCTTTCCCCACTTTGTCCTCACTGCGGGCCGTATTCAGAGAACCGTTTTTTTTAGGTATGTTTCAACTGCGCATGCATAGTAACTCATTTTACGTAGACTATATGCACGTAAGTGCCTCACGGACCGACTTGTGAATCGCACTTGAATACATACGCCCGGATTTGCGACGCAAAAATAAGCACGTGAAAATTTAAATAAAAATGGCCGAGGAAAAGCATTTAAATCAAGGTATGTGGGCGCAACAAACATGAATCGCACGTACAGAGGCCACATAAGCACAAAACTGCTCACGGAAAGTTACAAGTGGTCTATGGAGGCGAAGTCACCGACCGCAAGGCCGAGAGAGGGGAGTGTCATGGGTGTGAGGGGTTTGGCCTGCACCGGCCGTGCATATAATTGGGTTCCTTTATGGAAACGGCTCTCTGAATACGGCCCTGCTATCCCAGTCTGTCTGCTCTGTCCCTGCTGCTCTTGGCTCTGTCCTGTCTTCTTTTCTTACCCCCATCCTGTTAGCTATCGGCTCCTTGGTTCTGTTCTATCTTACTCTTCTCTCTCTCTTCTTCGTCTTGTCTTCTGTGACAGCTTTAGGACCTGCATCATAGGTAAGAATTAGTGATCAGGGTTAGGATTAGTAATTAGGATTAGGGTTAGCATTATTGTAATGTCAAATACATGAACAATATTCTAACTGAAAGTTGTAGACTAAACGACCATGTTAGATAGAAGAATGATGATCAATTAATCCTGTCAGCATATTAGTGCCGGCAGAATAACTGTCAGCAATGTAAACATCCCTGTCACATCTACACCCATAAGGACATATGCATTTTGCCATAACTGTATTATTATTACTAGTAAAGCTAGGTTTAGGTTATATACATATTTTTGCTAAAAAACACTTTTTTCCACTTTTTAATAACATGTCAAAGGTAGATAGGTTTTTTTGGTTAACCACAGAAGATCCTGATCCTTTTTTGTCAGCTTATTATGTTTCCACAAATGACTCACTATAGCCATAATTTAAAAGGCTGTGTGCAGTATATGCTGCCTGAAGTTCTGAACCAATGCTTATAATGGCTGCAGTAGATTGAGCAATTAGTGCCTGAGCAGTTCCTATTATGTCAGATGGTGCAGACAGTGTATATATGCCAGATTCCTGTCACACTACTGAGGCACGCTATCTGGATGCTATCTGAGCATCTGCAATCACCTTTACATTTACCTTTTATATGTCTTGGTAAAGCACGTAATAACATGATGTGAGGTAACTCGTAGGTCATATGACATGCCTAACAATTTGCTGGTTACATTATGTCTGACAAGGAGTTTGTGGGAAATATGTTGCCCGGCGTAATCCATGGCTCTGTGACCCATGGATCTAGCATCTGTAACTATAGCATAGTTACGGACGAGGGGGGTGGGCAGCTCCGTAACTACACTGTAGATACGGAAGCTGGGCAAAGGGGAGGGAGGGTAATTAGGACGGAAGGGCTGGGTATAGTGTGTTACCCTCCTGTGTGAGCGGAATTAGACACAGTTACGCCGGTTGAAGTTAGGGTAGCCTTCAGCCGGCATAACTGTGTCTAACTACGCTCACACAGGGGGAGGGACAGAGGGGGTGCACCTGAGCTACGCTGCCAATACTTACAGCCAGACGGCCATCGCAGCTCTGGATCTGGCCTACAGAGCATAAAATGTAATCAACTGGGATTCAAGAACAACTAAGCTTATGACAAATAAGACTCAAAATTCTAACCCTTCATGTCATTGATGGTAGATGCCTAAACTCTCCTATCTTGAGCTCTGTTAGCACAGCCCATGCTGTCACTATGGATTCTAGTCAATGACAGCATATTTAGGACTTTTTCCTGTTTGGAGGTTATCTCTTAAGATTCTTGATTTGCACAACATTGTTTGTGGTGGAACAACCTTTTCAGCAGCAGATGACAGGAGTTGTGTGGAACAGAGAATTTAGGTGCACAATCTGCACCTTGTGTGGCTCAATCATGCTACAGCTGGCATTGAAATAGACAAGAAATAGAGCACTTAAATGTTTTACCACCCAATTATTTCAACTGTCAGTGAGCGATACAGTATGTTGAATGGAAATGTTTACAGTCAATAAGCATTATTTGTGCTTAGGCCCTGAGGCTGTGTAAATGATGCAACTAAAATGCATGCAACACACAGAAAAGTGTCAACCTATGTAATACCTGGTTGCTCAGTGCTGTGACTCCCAGGGACAGCTGCATGTACAGAGCTTGGTTGAACGCTGCTGAAAGACACAGCTCTGTATTTTGCATCAGAGATGTACTTAACACAGCTGTGTGCACACACTCTCATCTGTCTAGCACTATTACGGTGTGCTGGATTTGGATGCTTTAATAAAGACACACTGTTTCTTGACTCAACAGGACAGAATTCCGGCTATTAGATTTTGTTTTTGTAGGTTTATTGTTGAAACATATATATGAACAAAAAAGGGGGTTTATTTACCTGGGTCTTATATTGCCATAGCAAGCTCCAATGTCCTAATTCTTACAAAACCATAGGAGTTACCCAAGAATGATCACAATACCTTTTTATAATCTGTTCCCGGTTCTATGCATAGCAACCAATATAATTGTAAGAATGCAGGGATACAGGATCAGCATCATTAGAATACTTTATGTAGAGGATTTTCTTGCTGTTATCTAGCAGCTTGATGTAGTTGACACAGTGTGACGGTCTCAGCTATGCAGTATTCAAATCTCTTTGTATGTTACAAAGACATAGGAGCACAACCAAGGAATGTGTTTCCCTGGGTTTATTAATACAATATATTACAGTAGAAATTGATATACATATATGCTACCCATATGCAAACTTTACCTCCAGGGCTCACACACATGAACGGGTGCTAGATCTGTCAGAAGTGACTTACTGGCTGTATAATACAGCCTAAAAGCCAAGCAGGAGTTGAACATCTTCTTGTTTTCCAAGAGTGAACCATAGTGTATAAGTAAATTGTATTCTTTTTTTTCTCCTAAATTGCACCTTAAGTCAATCTTAAAATGTTTTATATGGTTCACATGCTGTGTTCAAATGGACATTGTAGATGATGTAAAAAAGTTAACTTTTTCCAGTTTGCATTCCACTATTGTAAAAATATAACCTCCTAACTTAAATGCATACCCTTTAACTGTACCTATTTAGCTGGTACCTATTTTTAATAGTCTGTTAAAAGGGCTTCTGGCCTGGCAGTTCCTTCTCCCCCATACTCACCTTGCAGTCCTGCAGCATCTGATCAGTATAGCAGAGCTGCGGGGACAGATTCCTACAGCTCTGCTAAAGCGACAAGACCCTCTCCTGTGAGTTTTTAGCTCATATGATAAGGTGTAAAATAAGATTTTACACCTTATCATACATAAAAATTAGAGCATATTAAATCCACTCCCCTTCACAGGACAAGCTACACCCCCTTCACAGACACATTCCCCTCAGGTGTACCTATTGTCTATTATAAAATGTTGAAGGGTATGTAGATGAGTACATACAGGACTGGATCCTCACTTACAGGCATATTCCGTACACTAGACCCCGCAACGGAGACAAGCGTCCAGAATTGTCCAGCATGGTCAATGGGCCTGCCCTCTGTGACAGGGAATTCTGCACTGGACGGATAAGTTCTGAAAGCAGAATTCCCTTGCACTGTGCATGCGTAGTAAATACAGCCAGGCCATTTCCGTACGTGTCTTTATTAAGTCTGGATATGGCCCAATGTCTCAAACTTTCCTTATATATATTTGTTGCCATTAATTATACCTTACATATATTCATATATTTGTAATTAATGTCTGTGTTTGTTATGGGAGTTTATATCTATGTAGTAAATTCCTTACATTAAAAAAGCACTCATTTGTATATGTATCATTTTAACAACTCAGTATTTTTTATTAAAAACCTATGAGTGGTGTAAAAGGTGGACTATTTTTATTTACTTCACAGTTCTGTTGTCTTGGGACATAACTGAAATGTGTTTCCATGCATTATTTTACTTGATTGCCTTTCATGAACAAGACATTGGCACTGCTCTGAGGTCTTCACCTTCTTCGGAGACACTAGAGAAATTGGTGCTGATGTGATTCCCATTAGGTGTCAGACGGGGCGATGTTCAGTAAATGAATAGCTTTATCCATTTCTGTCTACTCCCTTTATAGACGTGATATGTATCACATGGTCAACTACGCATCGCTAAAGTGAAAAGAGAATTATGTTGTGGGGTAAATTGGCACGGGTTAACACTATAAAAATAGCAAAAACACATGTGTTTTCAACAGTAATGGCATACACGCTGTGTGTGCATACTTATCATCATTATTAATATCTACTACTGTTTTTGGAAAGGAAATTAGTTTTTCTTTTATTTTGTAAATTGTATTTTAGGTTTAAGGGTTTTTTTTTATCTAGTCTTTGGTTTAGTATTTCTACAATCTGTCTGTGTTATCTTATCCATAGTTTTAGCTTTACAATAATTTCTTGCTTAGGAAAAAGAGTTTCCACCTAATGATCAAACAATCCAGACCAGCGCTTCAGGCGAACAGAATTTCAAACATGTGTATTGTGTTGTTGATTATATGTGTGGGAGATGGTATACAAGGAATCAAGGTGTCTAAAGCTGGTCTGACAGAGGAGTCTGCTTCTGTCTCTTTCTCAGAGAAGTCAGAATGATCAGCTGGCAATATCAAATACTTTCCCCTGTTTGATGTTTGGGTATATTGTTTAGAAGTGTAAAACAGAACATTCATATAGTTCTGAAAGGTTGTCTTGTGCGGCTGCCTCTCATCCTACCATTGCCAATCCTTCTGTTCCATCTATATCAATGAACAGAGTCAGATCAACACCAGAGCTCAATGCACTTTATTATTGCAGTGCCCCTAGGGGAAGACAAAGCACTGTCATGCTAACTGATGTTTGCATATATTCTATAGTATCTGGGCTCTTGAGCTGCCTAAGTCCAGATGAAGGGCTACTTGTTTCGTCTTTTAAATGTTTCTCATAGGTTGACTAATCAGACTAATCATCCCCCACCAACGGCCACACCCACTCTCTAACAAACAAATGTAGAAAAAGTGATACTGAAACAAAAGTGGTAATAATGTATGGTTCTAACCATGGCAATTGTATGTACGTAAACCTAGAAAGCATTGCTTCCAATCTCCAGGTGTTGAATTGCTGTATAGAAAAAAAAAACATTATGGTTTCATCTTCATTTCATTCAACTGTCCTAATAGTGAGGGGCAAGTTTGAACATGCACAAAGGAGGGAGTGGGGGTCTGTTTATTAGAGAGAGGGCGTGCTAAGCACCCTATCCAGACTTCCAAGCCATTCCTATTTTAAGTGAGGAAGACTCAGAAAAGTTAGGTAGGGGCCTGGTAGCGTAAGCCCATACACCTGCACAGATAGCTAGATCCAGCGAGGATACAACATAATATCTCTGTTGCCACTGTGCTTGCTCAGAATTTCAAGTATAGCAGGAGCAGAATCCTGAATACAGTTCCAAATTATGCATTAAATGAGAATAAAAGCACAACAGCTAGGATTATGTCCGAACCGACAGACGTGCACATAGCAAATACATGTATGGATGCTTGGTCTTTCTTATATGCAAGATAACTAGTTACTCTGTATAAAAGTCTGCATTAGGAGCTTATGTGCGATGTTTATGTTTGCATAGAACAGGAGGATTCCCCAATTCATATTTCATACCATACCGAACAAGTGCAATGGAATACCAGAAACACCATCGGCCAAGTTGATCTTTAAATTGAGATTGAATCCTGAGAGGAGCTGCAACATTTAAGAGCTCATACTGTAAAGGTTATGTTTATAGGCAGTCATACATATCTAAGTATTGCGGTCAATTTTGAATGGAATGGAAAACTGGAGATGTTGCCCATAGCAACAAATCAGATTCTAGCTCTCACTTTCCTATTATTTACTAGAAAATGTCAGCTAGAATTTGATTGGTTGCGATGGGCAACATCTCCACTTTTCCTTTCCCGCAGCTTAGTAAATCTGGCCCATTGTTCGAACATAGAAAACAGAAAATTGCGATTGGGAACAGGAACCTCTTTCCCCAATCCCAATAGCAAGTGGCTGCGGCGGAAGGTTAGGGTTAGGCTGAGACAGCTGCGTCAGCTATAAGGTTAGGGTTAGCATTAGGGCTTAAGGGAAAGGTTAGGGTTAAGCTGCGGGGCATGGACGCTTAAGGTTAGGGCTAAAGAAGGGGAAGGTTAGGGTCAGGCTGCGGGAAATGGGGGGTTAGGAAAGGGTTAAGAGTAAAATGACTTACCTTTTGGCAGATGACCAGGATTCGCATCACCATCACTTTATCACATGCAGACTGTCGGAAATTGCATTCAGCTGTAGCACGATGGTCTTTCAAAATTAAGAGAGGTGAACTACACTAATTTCCTGCAGCCTTTCATGGGTTTATCATCCCAATTATCACGTAGTGTATGGAATTAACAGATTTGTGGCAATGTCCAAAAACACTCTCACCCAATAGGAGGCCCCTGGTGACACTATGGGAATCGCATTATGTGTAGCCAGCACCATTCTATGTGAATTTGTACTATGATTATTGTTTTATACCATTGCCAAACAGTATTTAAATGACCTGATTATTTTTAAGTTCTGCATTGACTATATGCAATGTGTTCTGTATTTTCAGTAAAGCGCAGAAAGCAGTGGAGAATGACACAGCCTTAAATGATTTATGGAAGAACAACAATAATATGCCTGTTGTATTGAACAACCCATACCTAGAGTGTGGGCAGGTAGGTCATTGATTTGTCAGTTAAATGTGCCTGCTGCTTTATGTTATCACCCACTGCAGATTCTTTACTTGTCATATAAGATGTGGATGTCAAATGATGTGCCTCCCAATCTCTGAATCTGTCTGTACTTTTTATTGAGCACTGTCATGCTGGGTGCACCCGTTTCTAATCTATTGACTAAGAGTCAAGGTTGTCTGTAACCTGCCAGGTACTCATAATCTGAATGACACATAAACCACATTATCGAACCAGGAGGTGTCAGATATTCCTAGATTAGGTTTTGTTTTTGTTTTTTTTAACACACAGATAATGTACAGATTGCTGACAAGTATTAAATTCAAAAATCCATTTTTATTCAATTACAAGCAATTTACTATGTATAAAAGAAACACCTTGTGATCCTATGTACTTTTTGTAGATCTGATTTAAGAATAAATCTGAATGTATTGCTCTAATTGGGGGTTCAAAATTAATATGATAAATAACATGATCATTTCAGGGGTGCGTGTTATTAATCACAAACAAATAATTAGGAGACTTAAAGGAATGTTAAAAATAAGACTTAAGTGATTTGATAAATATCATTTTATAACTATTTAACATATTAGACAGTTTTTTAAATGCATATAAGGAAAGCACAATGCATGCAGCTATGGATTAACCCCAAAGTGCTTGGAAATTCAAGGGGATTGAGCCAGTCTGTCACCAGAGGAGACTGCCGTTCAATGTAACCCCCTGCACATAAGTTTTAATGCACACAGCACATCACTATAGTATACTGAATATTGCAGATAGCAGCACATTGGCCCATATGCCAGCGTTTTAATCAGATGTGTTTTAAAAAAAAATCATATCCAAATTTAACACCATATAAAATATAAAATATTGCAATTTAAATGAAAGAATTAGCAAGCCACAATTACATGTAATAATGCATCAAACATCTCAGCATATTTGCCTATATATTTCTGTTTCCATGTTTTAAAACTCTACAAGTTTCTTCAGTCGTAAGTGTCGGGGGTACTCATTTTTACTTATACATCTGCATTCCCTACTCATAATCTCTGGATCACATCCCTTGTGTCTAATTCAGTCATTTAGAAAAATCCTCCTTTTCCTTAATGAAAGACTGATTTTGTTCTGAACGTGTATATACATTTGAATGTAAATTATATTACAGGGGGGGAAAAATCATTAATTATGTGCAACTGAATATTTCCCAGTGATGCCTGGGATTTCCTTTAAAAGTCAGTACACATGAGGATTATGGGATTCCCCCTACCACATTTAGCTACAGCATCTCTCTCAGTAAGCTCCAGGGTCATATTAATCCTTTTTACTGAAAGTCTGACCTGCTCTCCCACATTAATCTGCTTTTAACTTATATTTCTGACATAAATGCAGGATTTCCCTTACAGCTTGGTGTTGATCCACACTGAAATACCCATCACTCCTCAAGCAGACAATGAATCCTTAATCCCTGTTATGACCCTTCCATTATGTGTCACCTATTTAGCACATAGGTTCACAGCCTTCATGATCAGATTTACAACTGTGTCAATAGAGCACACACTTGCAACATGTAAATATTCTATTTTTATTTACTCTCTACTTCCCCTAAGTAATATGAGAATAAAAGTAGAATATACCCCAGCCAGAGAGGGAGACCTGCCCCGTTGGACGTTGTGCACCCTTTCCTCCCGATACACCACTTACGCACTTTGGGCTGGATCCAGACTTAAGAAGGAGCTTGGAATTAAGGACCTGATTCACACTTAAGAAGTTTCTTAAAATAAGAACTTTAAGTCACTCCTGGGCTAAACCATGTTGATTGCAGGGGTGTCATAAAAACCATGTTGATTGCAGGGGAGTCATATTTCATCTGATGCGAACAGTATTAGAGATGAGAGGTGATGTTTCCCAGCCCAAGTATAAATAACAGTGTAATAGTAAAGCTGGTCAGTATCCGTTTTCAGTAAGCAATTCAAAGATATATTCCTGCATGCAAAGAATACAATTTACTTGACTCCCCCTGAAAACAACATTGTTTTTTCCAGGAGTTACTTGAAGTTCTTATTTTAAGAACTTTCTTAAGTCTGAATCAGGTCCTAAGAGAGGAAAGTTAAAAATGGGTAAAACCATGTTGATTGCAGGGGGAGTCAAGTTAATTGTATTCTTTGCATGCGGGGATATATGTTTGAGTTGCTTACTACACACAGATACTGACCAGTGTTACTATTACACTGTTATTTAGACTTGAGATAGGAAACATCACCTCTCAACTCTAATACTGTTTGCAACAGATGAAATATGACTCCCCTGCAATCAACATGGTTTAGCCCAGGAGTAATTTTCCTCTCTTATTTTCAAGCTCCTTCATAAATCTGGATCCAGCCCTTTGTGTAGGTGTCGTACGGAGATCTGGATCCAGCCCAGAGAAAGTAAATACAGCTAAATGTATTAATTATGCACCTTTTAAAATACATGCCACCAAGAAATGTATGTGAGGAAAGAACTAGGAAGGGCATGACAGAGCTCTAAACAGCAATTTGATGGCCAGTGCTGCAAGAGAATGTCCCTGCATTGCATCCCAGCATGATTTGCTCAGGTGCAAACTTACACCATATATTTGCTTGTGCTGCTATATGTATATAAGGCCCATAGTGTTACTGAGATTTACAACATACATAACATAGCACAAAGAAATGGTATGAATAATATTTTCAGAGAGAGACAAAGCTTCAGTGACAAATTATGGAAATTTTTGTGACATCCATTAATTTATCAATTTGAAAATGTGTCATTTGGGGTCTCGAAACTGGCTTATGGTTTATTTTTGCCTGTGAATTGTATATCACATGCAAAGTGTTTATTGCTTGCCAGTCATGACAAGGATAGAGCTTTTCTACATTCAGATTATCCTGTTTAATACAACTGTTTATCAGATGTGAACCACTGAGAGCTGTTCTTAGCTTCTATTTATCTGTGTGTATCTGTACTATTTGTGCCAAGTAAGTAAAATATGCCGGATAGATTCTTCATAGATACAACACAGAAAATTCTTTCTTCCTTGCGATAATGTTGACTCATTCAATAATTTTACATGTGAACACTATGTTTAAGATACAATATAATGATTACTGTTTAATAATAACTGTAGCACTTGCGATGTTTGAAGTAACAGACATTTACTGGACTGGATCCAGAGTTTGGAAATAAGAGAGAAACAGGAGGAAAGTTACAATGAGGCAAAATCATGTTGAATTTCAGGGTGGAGACCAATTCATTTTATTCTTTGCACTTTTTTTGCTTATTGTCCACAGACAGTGACCAGCTTTATGTTTATGCTGCTATTTAGACTTTGGTTAGGAAATATCACATTTAAACTCTAATATTGTTTACTACAGACTACATTTTCCCTGTGTAATTTCCCTCCGGATTCTCTCTTCATTTCAAACTCTGGACCCAATTCACTTGTTTTATAATAGAACATAAACTAATTCATCCATTCATAAATGTGGTGCCTGAAGCTTTGGGAGCTCAGAAAGAATATTGTATCAGATGCAATTTATTTCTTTCTTTATTTTATTTTAAAAGGATATTGACAGATATCATTAAGATAAATGGAAGACGTGCGCATTTTTACAAACGCACATAGCAAGGCAACGCCCATAACACTCCCTTTGGCTGGACGGGTTTATGGTGACTTCCGCCTCTATAGGGCAACCTTAGCTCCTTGTGCGTATGTTACTTACGTACGTGCGTATTTATCTAAGCGCGTCCTCAAATGCCCATTTAAATGCTTCCCCCCACCCACTTTCACGTAACTTCTACCATCTGGATATGTCCCTAAGTGCGATTCACAAGTCCATACCGAAAGTACTTACGTGCGAAAATACTACGTAATTAGCGCGGGAAAAGTCACTACGCATGCGCAGTTAATCCACTCATCAAAATACGCATGCAATCCGCCGTAAAAACGGATCTGTAAATATGGCCCAATATTCTTACATTCTTGCCACAGCCGAATCCTCATCTGAGAGATTTTACGATGAGCAGCTGGGGATCCCTCATTTGTGGGAGACTATATATAGAACAACAAAGTATGTTTTATGATAAGAGGGAATATAATGGATGTGGGGAGGGACATGGTGGGACGTGTATATTGTGCTGCTTGTTGGTGAGTGGCCGCCACTCGTGTACACAGGTGCAAGGATACTGTGGGGATCCAGAGCTCTAAGAAGAGGGGGAATCTGGATAGTAGATTAACCAAGCCCTTACAGTACAATTAGCATACCTCCCTCTTCCTACCTTGTGTACAACATGTATACAAGCCGTCAGAAACAATTCCATTACAGAAGTCTGGATCTGGAGGATCTGGGTGTGATCCTATAAATTTATATGTAGATTATTGTAATTTTAAAAGTTCTGCTAGGTACATCCATCAATTTATGTGGAAAAGTGATTGGAACGTATCAGATGACATTTTGAATAAGTCAAGAGCTTATATAGTACGTAGAAAAATACCTTACAAATTCTGCACATCGATTACATTTTAGGTTCAGTAACATAACAAAAACATGTGATTAGACAAATACCTTTATAATGGGACATTTTATCTTTCCCACAGTTCCAAGTTTCTGCCTCGGGTAGACAGTCCCCTGCAAAGAGCCAGGCGAATGAAAGTCCTTCCAAGTGTCCTCGTTATTTGAAATTGAAAAACTGGGACACAAATATGGTATTGAATGATACTCTGCACTTTAAGGCTTCCATGGTAAGTCATTCATTATCACTGGATCTGTACCTTTCCTTCCACCATATTATTAACAGAGGCAAATGAACTAAAAAATATAGCATTCTGTATACAGGTTAACATCAAATCACTTTAATAACTTCTGCAATATGTAATAAAAATATAGGAAAATGGTGATATAAATTAAGACTAAATATTTATGGATAAATTCATAATGTATTATTATTATTATAATTATTATTATTATTAATAATAATAATAATAATAATAATGTATTACACCATATTCTATATGCACTATTATGTTGATACACAATAAGTTTTGCAGACACGACTATATAATGCAGTAAAAGTGGCAATATAATTTTTATCATATTTTATCATATTTTCCTTTTAGCCTACGCCTTGCACAGAACAGCTCTGTATGGGGGCTGTCATGACCCCTCCACATTATGTCCGTAAACCAGAAGATATACGCCCTAAAGGACAGCTTCTCCCTCTTGCCAAGGAATTCATTGACCAATATTACACATCAATCAAAAGGTAGATTCTGATAGTGGGTGTCATCTACCAAAAAAATTACATTTTATTTATCTCACTTATTTTTGTCATCTTGCTTTAACTTATCATCCTTGAGTGAAATACAGGCCTGTGAATTGGTCATGGAAATGTGTGTTATAGGTGTTGGAAATGTCTTTTTAATTCATTTAAATGTTTCTTTTCTTTCTCCTAAAATACTGCATTTAGCCTTTAATATATTATTCATGAAAGTAAAGGAAACAGCTGGTGTGTCTCACAGCAGTGCTAAAATTTTACATCTATGTGGTTATTACAGTCACTTTTGCATTGTATATTCCTTTACATGCAACTGTTACTTCCTAGAAATTCCTGTTTATCCTCTATCTGCAAGTATAAAAAATCTAAATGTTTTGCATAGCTAAAGCAATAGAAAGACTTCAGATATTAACACAGTATTCCTGTCTTACCTCTTTTTTTGGAGATTTGGGTCCAAGGCTCACTTAGACAGACTGGAAGAGGTGAAAAAGGAGATAGAAGCTACAGACACCTATCAGCTTCGAGACACTGAGCTTAGCTATGGAGCTAAACATGCCTGGCGCAATGCTGCTCGCTGTGTCGGTAGGATTCAGTGGTCCAAACTGCAGGTACGCCTGATGTAAGAATGTATCCGACACACAAATCTATGGTATCTATATAGTGTTTGTTTATTTACATTCATAGATTTATGATTAGATTAGACACTAGTACAAATATTTTTACTTTCAATGATGTGTCCTAAAAAAGGATAAATCTCCATTACCTGCATCCCCTTAATTCTCATATAACAGTTTCACACAAAAAGGAATAGACATCTTATATAGCCGGACATTTATTACAATATACTTGATAATAATAATGATCTGTGCTGACAAAAAGTTCCGATGTCAGTCAGTATGTTTCAGTCATGGGTAAAGTGATTCTTTTCCCTGTAGGCTAATATCCTTAGAAACAGATGTTTAGTGTAATTATTAGAAACAGGCATTTCAGGGAAAACCTGTAACTCGCTGCAATGTGCTCATGTGGCATAATACAGTTTACAATTGCTATTAGTGCATATTTGCCATAGTAAAAATTCTGTTCAGTTTTAGATATTGATATGTCTATCTCCAATACAGTATGTGGGATATTTCAATAAAACTAAAGACAAGAATTGCCACAAGGAGCAATTAAATATATCCCCCTTTATGTTTTTTTACCTTGTATATATTACACATTAATGGTACAGTTAATTTGGTTACAAATTCAGGATTGCAAGAGATTTAACAAATATCTTGGGGACACTGGTACAACGTTTATTTTATTATTGCAGGTCTTCGATGCTAGAGACTGCACCACTGCTCATGGAATGTACAATTATATTTGCAATCACATCAAGTATGCCACCAACAAAGGCAACCTCAGGTGAGGCCATTCAATGTTCCCACGAGTAAGTGATTCCATATGGAAAGCAGACATTCCTATATTTTAATAGTATTACATACACAAAGCAAGCATAGATGCTGACATGTATGGAAGCTGTTCTACTGTTTGCTATGTTGAAATGGTGTTATTGCCCAGTAAAGAGTTTAGCTGAATTTCTAGTTTAGAAAATTGAAGCAAACAACTGGTTGCCATGAGAACACCACATTTCCTGACTGTTACCTGTGGGAAACACTTCCTGAATGCCCCTTGCTAGTTTATCATACAGATACAGTGTACAGCCAATGTAGCATATAATACCCTGAAGACAACTCAAACAGTCTATAATGGGAGTTGGCCTGATATCTCTTCACAGATCAGCAATCACTATCTTCCCCCAAAGGACAGATGGGAAACATGACTTCAGGATCTGGAACACTCAACTCATTCGTTATGCAGGATATAAACAGCCTGACGGCTCAGTTCTTGGTGACCCAGCTAATGTAGAGCTGACTGAGGTAAATGTATACATAGTGTACATCTCAGGGTTGACTGGTCGAGAGCAGAGTTTCTCAACATTTCATTCATGTACCCCTAGGAATAGATAGATAACTTTTTCATATATATTCAATGCATGAAACTTTATAACATAAGAAGTGGATTATTTTGAAGCAATTCACTTTATAAACAGTTGTTTAACAAACACATGAAGGTGTTTGGAACAAATATAAACAGTTTAGGGGTACAAAAAATATTTTGCTATAAAAGTATATTCTTTTAAAGATAATGGTCAAAAATGTACAGGAGTCAAAGGGTTGTAAACACTGAAACATAAAAAGTGACGGCAGATAAGAGCCACATGGCCCATCCAGTCAGCCCAGTTGTTTATTTAAAACTATACTGACCCTTACACCCTACAGTATGCAAAATTTAGTGTAACATTTAGGATATCCATATATTGATTCCAAGCATTTTCTACTGTGTTAGCCCCAACCACCTAAAATGGGAGGTTATTCCACTTGTAAATCTGTACTTTAAGCTTCAGAAATGACAATCTTTATTATAGTACAAGATCCAATTTCCAGTTATTAACTAACTGCTCAACCTTAGCTGACCAAAAAGGCTCAGAACATCAGTTCTATACTGCAGAAAAGGGGAATTATACTTACTTTTAGACCTGTCATAAAGTATCTACATGGGGACTGCTCAGATTTTGTCTTTTGTTGGTGATACTTTAGATATAAGCAGATTATTTCTCTTGGCAGATTTGCATTCAGCAGGGCTGGAAGGCACCACGAGGTCGCTTTGATGTCCTACCTCTTGTGCTTCAAGCTGAAGGCAATGACCCAGAACTTTTTGAGATTCCTCCAGAACTGATCATGGAAGTCCAAATCCGGCATCCCAAGTATGTTTTATGGAAATACACTATTAGCTTATACAGTTCCTCCGGATCTGGAGAACATGCCTCACTGCTTTCCCTGATCATGAATGAAACAGACTATCTATAAAATAAATTATAGCCATTTCCCTTTATAATTTCTCAGCCATCCTCATGCAGGCCAGAGGATCCCAAGTCCTTTCTTCCCACTGCCTGTCATATCTGTCCAGACTCTGGACTGAGTCTAAAGGGACATTATAGATGATTATAGAAAAGGTTGAAAGTCACAAGGGGAAAGGAGATAATAAATTGTGATTGCTTGCAATTTAAGAAGTTTGGTAAATGTTTGGCTACAGTAAAACATGTGTTTACAGATTAAATAATCAAAAAGAATGGGCAATGTAATATTATTAATTTATGCAATTTATACTACAAACAAATAAACATGACAGGTCCATGTTCACTATATAGTTTAGTATATATTATAGGTATGGATATGTATATATAGAATAGGTATGTTGTGCTGGTTTTTGTGCAGTTTAACCACATTACAACATTCTGTTTGGCTTCAGATTTGAGTGGTTTAAAGACTTGGATCTAAAGTGGTATGGATTGCCAGCTGTATCTAGCTTGCTTCTTGAAATTGGAGGCGTAGAGTTTACTGCATGTCCTTTCAGTGGATGGTACATGGGGACTGAAATTGGAGTTCGAGATTACTGTGATAACTCCCGCTATAACATACTGGAGGTACTGTGGCCTGGTAAAGAGCTCCACCTTTTGGCAGCATTAGATAATTGCATTCCACATTTTACAGGTTGCTTAAACAAGATGAGAATACAACAGATTTGTCCTATATCTTAACACCAGTAACTAAAGTTAAATATTTTTGTATATACTCTACATATGTGCATCAGCAATAATTTGTGCTTGATTTCTTGTTATAAAGTTATTGTTTATTAGCCACTTTATTACACCTTAATTATTTCTATATAGAGATATTTTAGACAGATCATTTTAAAGCACTTGTAAATGAAACTACAGAAAGCTTTGGTTACAAATGATAAGTGTGGGTCTTGGTGCATAACAATTGTATATCTATGAGTACTTATAACATAACCTGCATCTCTGTTATGACTTCCCGTACTATGCATATCTGTACTGCAAAGTACTCAGCAGTAAGAGCATGGCAATGTGATAGATAGATAGATAGATAGATAGATAGATAGATAGATAGATAGATAGATAGATAGATA
Organism: Limnodynastes dumerilii; assembly: GCA_011038615.1. Classification (NCBI taxonomy): domain Eukaryota; kingdom Metazoa; phylum Chordata; class Amphibia; order Anura; family Limnodynastidae; genus Limnodynastes; species Limnodynastes dumerilii. The sequence continues at coordinate 904,640 of WWET01000023.1, forward strand.
CACACATAGCATCGTTAAAGACAGCTAATGTTCTTGTTCAATCTGTTCACATGTGCTAAATTAATCAAGGCACATTTTTCTGAATGAAATAATTTATCATTGGGACAGTTCACATTTAGTAATATATTTCCTGCAGGAAGTTGCCACAAAAATGAATCTGGACACAAGAAAAATGTCGTCACTGTGGAAAGACCAAGCACTGGTGGAAATTAACATAGCAGTACTGCACAGCTTTCAGGTAGGTCATAAAATCTGTATAGTGCAGTAATGACAAAGAATGTAGATAATATACTATTAGCATGCTCGATAATAATAGCAGTATATTCTGATATGATGCCATTTAAAGTTGTTTATACACACTAATACTTTTCTTTATATATTCTTTTAAGTGTTATATGTTGAGCGCATTTCTTTATTAAACACAAATTGCCTTTTGTTTTCCAGAGTGATAAAGTAACAATTGTCGACCATCACTCCGCTACAGAGTCATTTATCAAACACATGGAAAATGAATACCGCTGTCGAGGCGGCTGCCCAGCTGACTGGGTCTGGATTGTACCTCCAATGTCTGGAAGCATTACTCCTGTATTTCATCAAGAAATGATCAATTATCGTCTCACTCCCTCATTTGAATATCAGGTATTATGCTTTGCACAAGACTAGCATTACATTTAGGATCAATGGCATTCTGAAAATCAAAGGCAAAGCTTGTGTTACTCTGGAAATATGAGTGCGTTCAGATGGCTACGCAATTTAAGAATGGGTTTAAATCACATCATGTAGTAAAAGATGTATTAAGACATACAGCCCCCTTCCTTCAGAAAGACTATTGTTATGAATATAATACTATTGTATTATTTACAAACATTGGGCTGGATCCAGACCTTGTTAAGTGCATGAACTTAGTTACTCCTGGGCTAAACCATGTTGATTTCAGGGGGAGCCAAGTTAATTGTATTCTTTGCATGCAGGGATATATCTTTAAATTGATTACTGCACACAGATACTGACCAGCTTTACTATCACACTGTTATTTAGACTTGGAATAGGAAACATCACCTCTCAACACTAATACTGTTTGCAACAGATGAAATATGACTCCCCTGCAATCAACATGGTTTAGCCCAGGAGTAACTAAGTTCATGCACTGTCTGGATCCAGCCCAATGGGCCAGATCCTGACCCCCGCTCGCTTTACATGCATGCGGAGGTCCGTAGTTACGCAGCCGTAGCGGGGAATGCATGCCCCCTGTACTCCCCGCTGTCAGTAGTTAATCTGGACACTTGTCCAGATAGCTACATTAAGTTTTACAATTAGGTGTCCGCCCATACATACGCAGATCTTGTCGTAATGAGGCTTCCCTTTCCCTGACACCCCATTTAAATGGCTAGCCTCGCCTGTATGGCGGCCATCATAAATGAAGGGTCAGCCCTTTGTGTACATACTGACATACATTTTTTTAAAGTATACAGTGGTTTAAACATTGCATTGCATCATAAATTAAGCTTTGATCTGATGAGAACAAATGACCTCATGCAGAATTATGCATATAAAAAGCATAAAATCCAAAATAAAATCTACAATACTCTACAAACATAACAGATGAGTAAATAATGAAAGTATAAAGGTTGTGCATTCTCACATTTTAGCCTAATTAAAAGTTAAGGGTGGGGTGATTGTTGTTGTTGTTTTTTTAGTAGATTATGCTATGTACACACTATTATGCATAACCCATCAGCCTGCAATTTCCTTATATTTAAATGGTCACTCTTATATGATTTTTATTTCTCTATATAAACAATAAATTAACATTATACTGATTAGATACATTATTTTAATAATAAGTCTTAACCACATACTTTTCATGTACAGCCTGATCCCTGGAACACTCACATATGGAAAGGAGTAAATGGTACTCCAACTAAGAAACGAGCCATTGGATTCAAGAAGTTGGCCAAGTGAGTAATACATTTCAGTAGCATCCCCAAGAGCTGACAGTATCACTCTCTCTATCTGCATATTATTATGACATGTACCTTATTTCACCTACAGGGCAGTTAAATTTTCAGCTAAATTAATGGGACAAGCAATGGCAAAAAGAGTAAAAGCTACAATTCTCTATGCGACAGAGACTGGGAAATCTGAATCCTATGCAAAAACATTATGTGAAATATTCAAGCATGCCTTCGATGCAAAGGTAATACATTAATCTATAGTATCTGCAGCAAGATCAAAACATGAATGTATTAACTAAGCTTAAGATACTGGGAAAGTGCAGTTTACCCTTTATAGCCTTTATATATACTCGGGTAGAGAACAGAATTGTAAAATTGCTTTGTGTAATATTAAAGTCATAATGATGTAGAAGAAAAAGTAAAGAGATTGGCTTCTGAGAGGTTTATGCAAAAACAATTTACATTTTTTTGTATAAATAAGAATATTCCATATTTATAGATTAACCACTAAAATATTGGTTATATAAGACATAAGAATATTCCCCTGTAACACAGAGTGAGAAGACTTCTCCCATGCAAGATAAAGTCAGAATACTGTTTATCTGTACAATGGAGGGGAGATTGCTCTCTTTAGTTTAGTAACGTTAGATGACTTACTCAAGCCACTTGCGTAAGTCAGTACCAACATTATAACTTAGCTTGCGCCAGGCAAATGTTACATAGTGGATCTTCTTGTCTACGGAATGCATTTTTTTTGTAAATATTTTTTTCACTGCAGGTAATATCGATGGAGGAGTATGATATAGTACATTTAGAGCATGAAACCCTGGTTTTGGTGGTGACCAGCACTTTTGGAAATGGAGATCCACCAGAAAATGGAGAGGTATGAAACGTATGAAGAACATGACATATTGAGGGACAATATATCTTGGGATCGTTTTCATCTAATGGTCACTACAAGAATGCCTTTTGTTTAAATATACTTAATGATTAAATATGACTATAATGGGTGTGGGTCCCCATAGCGAATGGCCCTATTTTGAAAGGGCCGTTCGCTCCCAGCTAGTTCTGAACTGGCTGGGATATCGATTGCTTATGCCTCGATGAGGCATAGCAATCGAGCAATCAATCCCTGGAGCACCGAACACTGTGCTCCGATAGCTGTTTCTCCCAACCCGCTCCCTAACCCAAACCCTAAGTCTCCGCCCACCGAAGCCTAACCCTAAGTCCCCCCCAGCAAGCCTAACCCTAAGTCTCCCCTGACACAGACTAACCCTAAGTTCCCCCGGACACAGGCTAACCATAAGTCCCCGGTAGCGGCGCTTTCGAAAATGAATGGGTGAGTTGAATCGTATACTCACTCATTCATAAAAAAAATTCTGAAAGGGCTGTCATTCGAAATAGAGTAGCTGAAAAGCAACTGTCTCTTATTCACAATATGAGCCCTCACAGCATGGACTCACAACAGATTATAATGTACATTACTTTATACAATATAAAAATAAATAATACATTAATTTAAAAAAAATCTCATAATCTGTATTTCTATGTGTAGATGATTACATAATTTTAATGTTTACTGTGTGCCTTGCAGAAATTTGGCTGTGCTATGATGGACATGAGACATCCCAACTCTAATCTGGAGGAGAGAATGTGAGTTTATATTTAGGTGTCAATCGGTAAATAAAGAGACCAGTGAGTGAAAAACAAAGGTGCTAATCGACAGCAAACCACAAACAGGAACTCATTCTGTGTTCTGGAAACATGATTGCAAATAAGAGGAGGCAAAACGGGCTCCAAAAGCCGCCTGCAATTGCAGTTCTGGAACCCAAGACATTCCCTTTCCCCAGCATCCAAACGCAAGTGCAGGGCACATTGTAATGTATAGAAGAAATGGTGGTTATGCTTTGTACAATCACTTTGGTGACAATGCGCATGTAGCAAAATTATAGTCATGAATATTTGAAGATACGACACACAGCAATGTATAATTAGCATTCTAATACCTTTAGCATTGTTTTGAAGATTAAATGCTAACATAAGAGACCAATATAGGTTATTATTATTATTATTATTACTACTACTACTAATATTGCTTATTTATATACAGAGAACATTAGACATTTACATCAGTCCCTTCCCCATTGGAGCTACATAGTAAGGTCCCTAACACAGACATACACACACATACATAGACTAGGGTTAATATAGTCAGCAGCTAGTTAACCTACCAGTATGCTTTTGCCATGTCAAAGGAAACCAGAGCACCCAGAGGAAACCCACACAGACACCGGGATAACATAGAAACTCCACGAAGATAAGGCCTAGTCCGGGAATCGAACTTATGTGTGAGGCACAAGTGCTACTAACTGAGCCACTGTGCTGCTGTGGACTGTCAGCCATCTGCAGTGCCCTGGAATGTCCTATGGCTGATGCATATATTTAGCCATAAACTGTGTAAACTTACGGCTGTGCTGGGATCTGGATTGGGTCCAGTGGCGTGAGCACTCTTACTGTACATTCACTATGTTGCTGCCCCCTTTCCCTCCAACGACATACCCCTCTGAACTCAAGCCATTACCTAAGTGACTTGTGTTGAGTTGTGGTATGGATTGCCATAAATGTGTGTGCAACTGTTGTGCGCATGCACAGTGGTAAAAATAAAATTACAGAGACATCATGTCATCAGGCATACATTCTGCTCTGTATCAGGCCCAAAATGGCAAACAAATAATAGTGAATAAAAATGAATGAATGCATGTAATGGATAAATACTTTCCAAAATCCTGTTTTAAGATTAAATTACCTAACTGGAAGAAATATGGTTATATTAGTGGGTTTATATGATAAGTTTTATTTACCCTTTGGCTGCCATAGCAGAACTTGTCAAATTTGTTTGAGTTATTTATCAGACAGTTACTTGATGTATGTCCCAGAAATCATGTTAATTAGGTTTCATACATAATTAAACTTAAATAAAACTAGATATGACTGGATTAAGCTCAAAATTGAATGAAGAAATTTTTAGATGCACTGAAAAGAATTTTACTAAACCTTGGGGTGTCTGTCTACATTGCTAATAATATACATTTCTCCATAACTAGGAGCTACAAAGTGCGTTTTAACAGTGTTTCCTCTTCTGCTGATGCTCGAAAGTCATCGGGCGATGAAACAGGACCCAGGGACAATTTTGGAAGTGCAGGTCCTTTAGCTAATGTCAGGTAAGGGATTGATATTATTTATGTGGCTAAATGACCTACTCTCATTTTTTGACTTTAGAATAAATTAAGAATAAAAAGAATAATAAATTGTTGCTATTTCAACTACTCAGTAATAAGGGTATTTTTTCCTCTTTATTGCATGTGTGTTGTGTATAAACACATCTGATAAATTATTTATACCACAAATGTCATGATTATCATCATCAATTATTATTGCCATTATTTTTTATGGCCGCCGTATAGGTCATTTAAATGAAGGGTCCAGGGAGGGGGAAGCCTTGTTACTACGGGTGCGTAACAACGGACCCCCGCACACCCCAATGTCCCTGATTCAGACATCAGGGGGGGATCTGTGTGGTTAAGTTAAGGTAGGGTTCTGGACACTTAGGGTCGGATTCACAGATACGTTTTATTAACAGTCGGCAATTCTACACACGCACGTTGCAAGCCAACACCCACCAACACCTCTGACACTCCCCTTTTACGGCCATGCTGTCGGGGACTTACGCCTCCATTGACCACCCATATCTTTACGTGTGTACTTACGTATACATATAAGTATGCCATACGTGCGATTCTTTATAGCTGAGCCCTCAAGCGTTCATTTAACTCCCTCCACCCGCTTTCATGTGAATTTTCAAGTGCGTATTTCAACCTCGCCCATCCGTACGTATGTCTCCAAGTGCGATTCACATGTCCGAGTGTACAGCACTTTCGTGTCTATATTCTACGTGACTTACGTAAATAAAGTTACCACGCATGCGCAATTAAAACGCACCTAAAAATACGCACGCAACTCCACGTGAAAACGGATGTGTGAATACAGTCCTTAATGTCCAGGACTCCGTAAGAAGGAGTGGGGCGCCAGGGGCAAGCACTCCTCTCCTCTGTGCTTTATTAGAGCTCTGCGGTCCAATATCTCTAAGCTCTTTTTAGATGTTGGGATGGGGATGATTGAGGTGATGGGAATGTGTAGTGTGTAGTGACTCTCTACTTTATTTATCTGTTCTCTTAAAATGTACAAGACCATGGCATATAATTTGTCCTCCAACACATCTGAATCAGCATGAATATATATATACCACACATACACAGAAATAAACAATTAGACTTACTAGTAATGATATCTGGAGAGCATGGCCTAAAAGTGAACTGATACATGCTATATTAATTTGATTTATCACCTCAGAGTGAAACTGGACAGGGAAAGGAGCAGAAGATACAGTGGGTCACCCAAAATTACTGATTACTATTGCTATGCTCTTTATATTTTATTTACCTTAAGTTTGAGGCTACCTATTTTGCAGCATCACAATGTAAGATCAAACTGAATATCCCCCTCGATGTCTGGAATGTTCATAGCAATGGTTAAAGATATACACAGGGGTAGATATGGAAAACAATCTGCAGTAGGCTACATGTGAATGGGATCAATAATAGAAATAGAATGAAAAATCTTAATATGAGCCTTTCAAAAATAATGTTATGTAAGGTAATGTATAGCCATTTATGTAAGTGTTATGTAAAGCAGCTGCTATTACATGCAACACCTACTAACTAGTATTTCACTAGTGACTTCTATATTCTATACAGATGGCATCCTAGTGAACAATATAAAGAGGATCCTAGTGACCACCAGCCAATACAGAGAACATTTTTGTGACTGCTATCAGTAGAGAGAGCATTAATGACCAACACCCAAAACACAGGGCATCCAAGTAACCACCACTCAATATAGAGAGCATCATAGAGATCTCCATTCTATACAGACAGCATCTTAGTGACCACCACCCATTAATGTCAACATCATAGTACTCTTCAAACAGCAGAGGGGCTACTGTGTGGCCTCAAAAAATGCCACTGGCCTATCAGGAAAATTCCCTTTAAGATCTATAGCCAATCCGCCCCTGGATATATTTAAATAAACCTCTCTAGCTAACAGAGTGACTAGTTTCCCCATGCTAGGTCATAAAGGTATGCCTTAGGAGTGGAGAGGTACAGACAAGTCTAAGCTCTGTACAATGAGAACTGTAGTGTAGCTTTATCTCATGTGATTACTGGAGGGTAGGTACAATATATGCAATGATGATCGTTATATCAGGTAAAACATATATACATAAGGGGCCTTATTTAGAGTTGGTAGACCTATATATGATACAATTCTAAATGATATCCCGGATTCACACTACCAGACGTGTGGCATATATGTCCGTAGTTAATTGTTTTTTGCTACTGCGCATGTGTAGTACATTTTTTACGTTTTCTGCGTATCTTTTCGTTATGTAGATTGCGTATATGCGGTCTTTAAGACATATATAATGAATAGATACGTAGATTACGTAAACAATTTACTACGCATGCGCAGTAGCAAAAAACGGTAAACCATGGACGTATATGTTATACATCTGGTAGTGTGAATCCGGGCCGAAGTCTTTATGTATGTATGTATGTCACCTTTCATTGCAATGCCACATTGTTAATAAAAGGGCATAAATGAATCTTATTTGTGACATTTGATATTTTGCAGCATTTTAGTAATTGAATTGCTTGTATTTCTCCAGATTCTCAGTCTTTGGACTTGGTTCTCGTGCTTACCCTCACTTCTGTGCCTTTGCCCGAGCTGTGGATACTCTGCTGGAGGAGATGGGTGGAGAACGAATAATGAAAATGGGGGAGGGAGATGAACTATGCGGACAAGAGGAATCTTTCAGAACATGGGCTAAAAAAGTATTTAAGGTATTTATGTTTAAGCAGTCACTGTTGCTTACTTCCTGCACACAGAAACTGATGAGCAATTCCTG
>WWET01000023.1:923592-933989 GCA_011038615.1 Limnodynastes dumerilii
GTACTCAGTGCAACATGCCACTGGTATACTCTACAGTCAATAGGCTATTTACATCATCTATGGAAAATTCCAGTATGAGCAGACTTTAAAAATGCTTGTAAAAGGTCGCTATGTACATTGCAATACTGTATATCTTTTTATAGGTCTGTATTTGAATATTGTTCATAGTTTAAAAATCTCCTTGATTCAACTCATTATAGCAGATTCCATGCTTATGTGAATGCAGATCACACACGCCAATATCATGAGGCTTTGGCTGCTGTGATGTGTGAATTTATATCATGAAGACCCCCCCACATGCACTGAGATTTATATCATTACACAGCAATTGGTGGCGCCCCACTTGTGGTGCTTGTGTATGCAAGATGTGGATGCAGAAATGCTGCCTAGAGCTTACTGCTGACTGATTTCCCCGAAACAGAATATTGTAGTGACCAATAGTGCAAACAATGAATAATCATTTGTTTATTATGTATTTTGTAATTCAGCTAGATGCTGTCATTTTTTTGTTTACTTTTTTGTATGTTTAATCAAATGTTAACCCAGCAGCCAGTTAAGAATAATTTATGGACATTATTTATAGAAAAAAGGTGCTCTGGTTTCCTCCCACATGCCAAAAAACATGCTTGTAGGTTAATTGGCTGCTTACAAAATTAACCTTAGTGTATGTGTGTGTGGTAGGGAGTGTGGCATGTGAGTGAGCTTATATTTATTTATCAGAATAATCATACAAACACAGCAGAGATTCAAAAATGCTGCTATCTTTTTGACCTATTGCATAATTTTTTTTATAAACTCATTGGTTAGTTTAACTTAATACTGGTTTATATTAGATGGTTCAAACAGTAAGTCTAAATTATACATACTTATTCCGTCAGAATGACCCACCATAGACTTTACACGATTAAAAAATTCACAAACTCCCACTTTAGGTCAAAATAAATAAATAAATAAATAAAATTAATAACAAAAATTACCAGATTAACTCATATTTTACAGGCTGCTAAATCTACCATAGGTTCAAATATGATATTTATGAACATGTACCAATGATTTGAATGATTTGATGCAAACAAGTTAATGAGTGCAAGAGACCCAGATTAAAAAGTTAGGTCCACTTGTATTAATGTTCTAGAGTGCAGTGTACATTAAACCAGAAAATGACAAATTTTCAATAATACCAAAGGAGATGGTGCACATGTGCATGCAGGTTTAATAAAATGATTGAGCCGGATGCAGAGCTCCGAGCGCATTGCATATGCGCCCGGAGTTTTCCGATTTGTGCTACTGCGCATGCGCAGTAATTTTCTAACGTCATCTACGTTTCTTGTTGCAATGTAGATTGCGTATACGCGGTCATACACAATGCACCCAGAGCTCTGATTCCCGGCCCATTATGTTTAATTATTATGAATCCAATTGACTTAAACTGCATACATAATACGAGTAAATTTCTTCTCATTTCAGGATGATAATAGGTATCATGAAGATATTTTTGGAGTGACCCTGCGAACCTATGAAGTCACAAATCGTCTCAGATCTGAATCTATTGCATTTATTGAAGAAAGCAAAAAGGACTCAGATGAGTGAGTTTAAATGGTACTGTTGGTGGCACACAAATGACTCTTCAACAATTCTGTACCTTCAATTCTATTTCAGTGGTTGATAATAAACAGTGCAACTAATATGTCCCTCCACTAACTGCATTTTACTCCCTTAAATAAAGTGGTTATATAAAACATCATACCCTGTTAAAATCCTTGTATTATGTCAAATTACACCGTGGAAAATGAAATAAAATAATCAAATTTTCAAGCTTTATTAACTCCTTTTGCTGGATAATATTCAACTAACAACAAAAAGGGTACAGTTTCTGAAAATGTATGAAAAAAAGAAAAACTATAATAAAACAAAAAGATCAATTCCCTTATTTAATGTTTTGAAGTGCTTTGTTACTACCATCTTTAAGAACCTAGATTGGGGAATATTCTTCCTTGCAGTAGTTCAGTAAAATTTCTAGTGAACAGAGATGGAATGCTCTCTTCCACAGAATTTCTATCATATTTAGATCAAAGCTCTGAAATTGTCACATAAGAACATTTACCTTTTATCCTTAAGCCACAATGTTATTTTCTTGGCAGTAGTTTTATGGTCTAATTGTGCTAAATGACCGATCATCTTGAGTACTAGAGGGCTGCAGGTTTTCCTTAAGAATATTGGTGTACTGGGGAGCAGGGCCACCATCGGGGAAAACAGCCGGGACTAGTGTCCCGGGCCCGGACAGAGAGGGGGCCTGGGAATCCCAGACTCCCCTCTCTGTCTGCCCAGGACACTGTGGAGAGATACATAGATACTAGTAAGAATTAGAAATTCCTACTAGTATCAGTCCCTGGAAAGCTGAATTGCAGAGTGCTGATGGGCTCTTTGTAATTCGCTTCTGGTCCGTGGAACCCGCTCCCCATGTTGTGACATCATATAGGGGGCGATGTGCTGCGGACCATGTCTCGGGCCCCAAATTTACTGGTGGTGACCCTGCTTGGCAGTATCCATATTTCCTTAAAACGTGACCAACTATTTAGTCCCTGCTGAAAGAGCTAATGTTGCCACTGCCTGCTTCACACTAGGTATGGCATGCTTTGGGTGATGTGCTGTTTTTCTAAATATAGTGTTTAGATTTCAATCCAAAAATGTCTTATCTTAGTCTCATCTGAACATTAAACATTCTGCCACATGGCATCAGAATCTTTCAAGTGTTTTTGTGCAAAGCGCAACATAAATAAGTACAGCATTCTTGCCACACAAGCCAGCTTTATATAAAACTTGTGAGATTCATGTCACATGCACAGACCAACCAAAGTCGTGTTTGGCTCTATTTTGACGTCGCTTATGTGATCGTCGGATTTACTAGGGCCAAAACGATGGGGTTTGTGTTTCTCACAAAATGCCATGTACTTATTCACCATGGCCATTTTTACAATGACGGACATACAAAGAGTTCAAGGCCAAAATACAAAACCACAATACTTCCATTTGAAAAATATAAAGACACCAGATTAAGACACCAAATTCACAGCACTTTTTGTCAGAATCAACTGCTATCTATCGCTGTCTATTCCTAATCGCCATACAAATTCGACCATTAATAAATACCAGGCATTACAAGAAAAAGGCACCAGGAAATCATTGCAATGGCTGTCAATTATAATTCACGGCCAATCATACCCCTTAGTAAATCTAGCCCATAAAGAATTGAAAGTTCTTCAAAATTGCTCTTGGCATCTGAGTGGCTTCCCCTTTTAGTGATCTTAAAGGTTTTACCTGAGCATGTTTAGAATGGTTATTTTAAAGAGTATGATCAGGTATCCAAACCAGGTATTTTAGTAGTTCAATTATAATTGTTAAGAGATTGAGTAAATGTTATTTTTACTTTCATGTTAGTATAGTTATAATGTGCAAATAAAGCTGGAAAAAGTTGGATTTCATATTTTTTATTGAGTAAAGATAAGGCTTTTTACAGGGTATGCTATAGACACTATATACAGTGCATCCAGAAAGTATTCACAGCACTTTTCCCACAATTTTTTATGTTACAGCCTTATTCCAAAATGGAATAAATTCTTTATTTCCCTCAAAATTCTACACACAATACCTCATAATGATGTGAACATTTTTTGGGAGATTTTTTGCAAATATATAAAAAATCAATAAACAAAGAAATCACATGTACATAAGTATTCACAGCCTTTGCTCAATACTTTGTTGATGCACTTTTGGTCTTTTTGAATATGATGCCACAAGCTTGGCACACCTATCTTTGGACAGTTTTGCCCATTCCTCTTTGCAGGTTGGATGGGAAGTGTCAGTGCACAGCCATTTCAGATCTCTCCAGAGATGTTTAATCGGATTCAAGTCTGGGCGCAGGCTGGGCCACTCAACGACATTCACAGAGTTGTCCTAAAGCCACTCCTTTGATATTTTGGCTGTGTGCTTAGGGTCGTCCTTCTAAAAGATGAACCATCGCCCCAGTCTGAGGTCAAGAGTCTCTGTACATTGCTGCATTCATCTCTCCTTCTATCCTGACTAGTATCCCAATTCCTGCCACTGAAAAACATCCCCACAGCATGATGCTGCCACCACCATGCTTCACTGTAGGGATGGATATTGACTTGGTGATGAGCGGTGCCTAGTTTCCTCCAAACAAAACGCCTGCCATTCACACCAAAGAGTTCAATCTTTGTCTCATCAGACCAGAGAATTTTGTTTCTCATGGTCTGAGAGTCTCTTCAGGTGCATTTTGGTAAACTCCAGGCTGGCTGCCATGTGCTATTTACTAAGGAGTGGCTTCTGTCTGGCCACTCTACCATACAGGCCTGATTGGTGGATTGCAGAGAAGGTTGTCCTTCTGGAAGGTTCTCCTCTCTCCACAGAGGAATGCTGTAGCTCCGACATCAGGTTCTTGATCACCTCCCTGACTAGGGCCCTTCACCTCCAATCGCTCAATTTAGACGTCCAGCCAGCTCTAGGAAGAGTCCTGGTGGTTCTGAACTTCTTCCATTTACAGATGATGGAGGTCACTGTGCTCATTGTAACCTTCAAAGCAGCAGATATTTTTCTGTACCCTCACCCCAGATTTGTGCTTTGAGACAATCCTGTCTCGGTGGTCTACAGACAATTCCTTTGACTTCATGTTTGGTTTGTGCTCTGACATGCGCTGTCAAGTATGGGACCTTATATAGACAGGAGTGTGCCTTTCCAAATCATGTCCAATCAACAGAATTACCACAGGTGAACTCCAATTAAGCTATAGGAACATCTCAAGGATCATCAGTGGAAATAGGATGCACCTGAGCTCCATTTTGAGCTTCATGGCTAAGGCTGTGAACACTTATGTACATGTGATTTCTTAGTTTTTGAATTTTAATAAATTTGCAATAATCTCCCCCAAACATTTTTCACATTGTCATTATGGGGTATTGTGTGTAGAATTTTGAGGGAGAAAATGAATTTATTACATTTTGGAATAAGGCTGTAACATAACAAAAAAAAGTGAAGCGCTGTGAATACTATCCGGATGCATTGTATATGCTTTTATCTTTAATAAATGATAAAGAATACAAAAATTGTATTAATGCAAAATGTCTCACCTATATTAAGTAATATTGGACCGAATCCAGGGGCCTTTGACTAGCGAAACTAAGTGTATAGAGCCAGATCCAGTTGTCTTTGATTCCATGTACATTTTAACCACTACCACTGCAAAAATGGACATCCGCCAATAGACATGAAATAATCAACAATGGTTCTCTTTGTCTTTTTCAGGGTTTTCCGTTCATAACTGGAATGTTTCATTGTCCACGAATGGCAAACTGGTCATGCGGCTCCCCACGCATCATGCACATGGCATATCCCACTTGCATGTACACTGTTTGTGGAGACATACATAAACTGTGTGTACTGCATGTATGACACAAGCCTCTGCACCTATATGGCAATGTGGAGATTTATGTATACTAACTCGCTTTCTCATATAATGCCTCCCTTACAAGATGGATTTTGTTACATCAGAGGCAAAAAGTAATCCTTTTTTTTTTCCTATGAGACTATAAGCACCAATCTGCCTGCTGTCTTGTGCTGTCGTTGTCCTTAGCTCAACACATATATAAAAAATATGTAAGAAAGACGTAAATATATATATGGTATCTCTTCTATTGTAATGATGGGATTCCAGTTGGATATAAGTTTGCTAACATGGTATTGCTTAAGATTCAACAGCTGCTTCTGGGAACAAGAAATGAATTGCAGCCCCAATCCTCTCCCAAAGAAAATAATCAAAATAGAACCCCATCATTCACTGGTGCATGAAACTGTCAACTGTCAATGTCCTCAGGCCTTGCTTTGCATTGTTCAGACTGAAATACGTCCGTTTACTAAACGACATCTAAGAATTAGTATCTATGATATCCTTTTATGCAAAAAAAAACTAATGTTAATGGTCTTCTAACTATACTGCTCTGTCTTATTCTGCCTTTACTACATATTTGGGCAGAATGCATGAGCTGAGAGCCACTTAGCTGCCATCACATCACATTCTATATATACCTTACCATCTCAACCAGTTTTATGACTTCCCAATACACAGCAACAATGACAAGGCATTCTACTGTCTCTAAGTTGTAGCTATGTAAAATGTAATAGTGAGAAAGATACACATAGCACTCAATTACCTATACAAATAAAAGGGGACTCTGAAAACTCAATATGCAAATGACTCCTAAGCCAGAGACTAGTTCCCTCAGCTAGTTTTTAGAGCTCAATGCAACAATTACACATTGATTTATTTTTACTTTACATATCAATTAAAGTACTATGGACCAGAGTAAGAAAATTAAAAAACAGGTGGAATAACCATGTTGAATCTCAGGGAAGTCAATTTAGTTTTGGTGCTTGTATGCAGAGAGAATACTTTGTTTTTGTGTATTGCATACAGAAAGTGACCAGCCTTGCTTTTACACTGTTTTTAGACTTGGAAAAATCAACAATAATGAAAAACAATGGGGAAAAATAACGTGAAATTCGTCTCCTCTGCAATTCAACATTGTTTTTCCAGGTGTAACCGTCCACCTACTTTCAAACTCTGGACCGTGCCCTATATTTCAAGTCTCACTTTCTTACCTGTTCTACTACATATTGTCTCTTTCAAAATCTCCCTTTACTGTGATGACAGAGGGGAATGTTGCAGTGAGAGCTTAGAACAGCTCAATTGTGCTTTTCATATGCATTTGGCTCAATTCGGCATAGTTAATGTGACTCTTCAATCAAATATAAACACAGTGATATGGTAAATACCAGCATACGTCTTACTATAGCCTGCCACAATAATTAACGATACAGATTTATTTAGCAAGAGACTATTGCTTTCATTCTGAATTCGCATAATAATGAAGCATGCTAAGTGTTCGATAAAGCTACTTTAAAAACAAAAAAAAAGTTCAATGACATAACAAGGAGGTATGTATGTATACCAATCCAGGCATGAACTGGCATTTATTATACTGTATGTTGTTTATGAATTTACTTGAGCACTGTGTTTCATATATTCCTTTATTTCTGAAGCAAACAGAATTAAAGTTTAAAAGAACAGATTATTGTGTTTATATATTTTGTTTATTGTAATGGTCTTTAAATATGTAAAATTATGTCTATCTTTTACCACATATGTAGCAGAAAGGTGTTGCACACTGCCAACACAAATGGAACTATTAGTAATATTGTGCAAAATAAGCAATGCTAGTATGGGACAAGTTAATATGTCTTACGCATAACAAATTAAAAAACACAATTGCCTACTCAAGACTACTTCTGCTTTGAAGCCCAACATGTACAAAAAAGGGTAGTTTTGTGTTCTACTCTGCTGCAAGCTACTTAATATTTAAAGTGCCAAGAAGATAACTTAAAGCAGGAAATCAGATATAAAGAAAAATACTTCAACCACAAACAGCTTTCTTTGTAGATAGTTCTAATAATATGAAACCTTTACATATATTGTATTGTAGGTATTTTATCAAATGATTCCATTTTAGGCTTGGAAATCAATTTAGTAGTAAGCCCTGCCTCAAATTACACTATACTAACACATTAAAATATGAAGGTCAAATTAATTAATACAGACTAAGAAATTAACCATCACACTACATAAATAACATGGGCAATTTCTCAGATAAAGTTCATGGTTATACAACTGAAACAACAACCTAAAAATGAAAGACAACTGTAGGTTAATGTTTACTTTGTTTATGTGATCTTTAAATTTCCAAAACAATTTTTGTAATTATTCTTTAAATATAGTATGTTTGTTTTCATTATGCATAACATAAATCTATATTGTACTTTTAAAAGTCTGTTTACAGAATGATATATACATATATGTAATATGCTGTATTGCTTGCCAACATCTGAAAACAAATTTGTTATAACTTGAAAAACTGTGTATTTCACTAAATGAATAAGTTGCATGCAAACTAAGACAACGACATTGTGCTTCATCATGTGTTCATTGTATTTTTTTCAACATACATATTATTCTGTTAAAACTAATTCAAATGTTGAATGTAATTATGTATATTATTATACAGCACTTGAGGAACAGATATCAGTAACATAGCATCAACAAATGTTTTGTTACACTAAGGGCAGCCATTCATTAAATAGGAACTACTGTGTGCCTGATGCTTGATGGTATTACTAGCAATCTTAGTGAATTGTTAGGCTGAATGCAGAATCAACTCACAAAATGGCTGACAGTGACTACTGCTTTAAGACAATATTGATATCATTTTACACCAAGTAACATTGTTTACATACACAGTGATACACAGTATACTTTGAAGGATAATTAAAGTTCTTTTTGTGCAAATGTGGAAGGAAAGAGAATTATTAATAAATGGCATTTTATTACTAGCATCCTTAGCTAAGGCTATTCTTACAATTTGGCCACATATTAAAACCATATGCATTTAATAAAGTATTCCTTATGTTTAAAATAATATAACTATAACTATTTTAGAGGTTTGCATTATTTTAAAGAAAAATGTATTCCATAATAGTGATTTAGTTGGTACTATAATTCTGGCTGACTGAAAGGAAAAAAATTAGGTGTGGCATAAATGAGAGAAAATGGTGGGAATGGAGTTCTTATCTAAAACTATCTACTAATTTTCAGCTAATCTTACCAACAAAAAATTATTATTTTAAGGTGTTATAACTGTGCTCCTTAAGCAGGGATGTACAATGTACAATATTATACAACAATGATAATATTTAAAAAAAAAAATTATAAGAGAAAAAAAATTAAATAAATAAATCCTCTTCACAAATAGATGCAATGTTCAAATAGTTCTATCTAGAAAAAACAAGAAACTCAAGTCTCAGGAAGTCTCTTCAGAGATCATATACTTGCAACAATGTATTTATTTCTCATTTCTTCCCAACTGTTCAAAAAACAATCTTGTAACCAATCAGTTCTCCTCTTCCTCAAAATTGTTTCTTTGTTGTAAGTTCCCAAAAAACATGTAAATAAAGGTAGACAAGAAACACTTCTCTAGTGTGATACGTTTAAAAGAATAAGTGGTATTCTCCATCGAAATCTACTCACATATTTTGCCTTGGGCTGTATACATGTAGAATTATTGAGTCTTCTTTCTATCAGGAGTTCAACATGCATCAAACTTTCCAATCTTCAGTTCTTCATAAGAGAGTATAAACACAAATCTCTCTCGTGAAGAAAGTTTCAATAACATTTATAAAATTATAGCTTTCTACTCACATTTTCGCCCCTTGGGCTTTATGCACATCAAATAGAATGCTGGGACCTCCCTTTGGAAACAGATTCTCTGAGAGGGTGTGGATCCCCAGAAAGAATGGCCCTATTTTGATAGGGCCGTTTTCTCCCAGCCAGTTTCGAACTGCCTGGGATTTCGATTGCATATGCCTTGATGAGGCATAGCAATCGATCCACAGAGCAGCGAACTTTCAGTGCCCCAAAAGGTAAGGCAAAAAACTACCCCAACCCTAATTCTAACCCTAACTCTGCCCTTCCATTACCCTAATCCTCCCTTCCTAGCAGCCTGATCCTAACCCTCACTTCTCCGCAGCCTAACCCTGGAGAGGTTACTCACCTTTCCCGTGGTCTGGGTCAGCCAGGAAGGCATCCTCACCCATTCTGAAAAATTATTTCTAAACTGAAGGAGGGGAAGGGAACTGCAACCACTCTGATACCACCCCAATCCAATTCAATGTTTATTTCATGTTTACCATGCAAAACACAATTTCATTAAAAATAATTTTATTAAAAACTGGTGGTACTGGTGGGGTACTGGGGTACTGGTGTTCACAGTTCGGATCACGAGAGAATAACACGCTATAGATAGATGTAAAATAGGGCCCGATAACCACACTAAGTGTGCCATGAACAGTTCTGTGTATCTACTCACACTCCTCTGGACACCATGGTCCCACAACCCCTGACGCGTTTCAACTGGCTTGTAGTCTTTTTTCAAGGTGAGTATGAGGGGTGATACAAGGTTCTTAAAAACTACTCCTAACATGATATAATTTTGCTTAAAATCACATAAAAAAAACCTAAAAAACAGTAAAAACTTTCATAAACATATCATACTAAAACCTACCTAACATGCTTCAATCAAAGTAAATCTTGGATGACCACCTAGCGCCACACTACATATACCTGAAGTCAAACTGGTGTAATATAGTAATTAATAGACTTTAATAGCAGAAGACTATATAATAAAACAGACATAATAAAAACAACAGATGCTGGTAGATAGCAGAGAAAAAAAAAAAAAAAGGCCATTGAAAACATGAAGGAGGATAAAACCATC
>WWET01000023.1:943697-956611 GCA_011038615.1 Limnodynastes dumerilii
GCATAGTGAAAGTATCACCCAAACTTAGTAACAAAATTCAAATAGGTCTCCATAAAGAAGGTCTATGTGCAGCGATATGAACATTCATCTACAGATATGGGTCCGGATCCAGAACTACGTCCGCCTTCCATAGATGGACGTAGTTCAATAAACAGTAGCTACTGCGCATGCGTAGTAGCTATTGTACGTTATCTGCGTATCATTTCGATATGTAGATTGCGTATATGCGGTCTATTAGACAGCATATACGCAATCTACGTATCAAAACGATAAGATTGCGTATATGCGGTCTTTTAGACAGCATATACGCAATCTACGTATCAAAACGATACGCAGATTACTTACAATAGCTGCTACGCATGCGCAGTAGCTACTGTTTATTGAACTACGTCCGTCTATGGAAGACGGACGTAGTTCTGGATCTGGCCCAATGTCTTTAGCTCATAGAAAAAGGAAAAGAGAAAAAAAACTGTATGTGAAATCTATATAATCTTATTTATTAAACATATATACTATTATTTAAAGGTACTCAAACGTTCTGTATTGAGAATATGTACAATACACCCCATGGAGTCAGGATCAGTTGAAAAGACAATTCAGAGTAATGTTCCCTGACAGATCATTTCAGTATTGTTCCCAAAGGTTTTTACGTTAATTTAAAGTGTGTTGAGAAGCTGCTGTTATCTGCAATTGTCGACTTTTCAGTACTGTTATGTATTCCCACCGATATGATTTATATGATACCTTGAATTTTGGACACTACATTGGACATTGAATATGAGCAAGAGGAACATTTTACTTTTATTAGACAAACACCTGAAATTGCCAGCTTTTCAGTGCTATCATTAACTATTCATATATCCTGGTAGAAATATTCTCAGAAATTATTCCCACTAATTTCCAAGTGGTTTATCTGTGCTCATGTCAACACAATATAATGTAAGGAAATAGGTTCTTATTATCCGATGCCTACACATTACATAATATCATTACCTTTCTACCAATATAGGTCAGAAATCCTAAATGATAAAATTATTGGACCTAAGCATTCTATCAGCATTTAGAAAACCATCTTGCCTATAAACTACAGTGATAAATAGTCAAATATCCCAAGAAATGGATAATCGAACCAATAATCGTTGTAGGGTGTGGCCATCTTAACATCAATGAAACAGAAAATAACTCTTCATAACAAAACCATGGCAAGTGGGAAAACATTTAAAATTAGGGTTTTTTATGTAAATAGTTCTGAAAACACAATTAGAAATTGGGATATTTCATGTAAACTAGAGGCTGCAATACACGTATTTTGACCAATGAAAAACAATATTTAGTTTCAACTACATTTTTTTTGTAATAAACGGTAGTTTAGGACTACAGCTTTTTAGAAATCATTCATATTAAGGACAATCCCAGAGCCAACTATTATTGACAGCCATGGACTTTAGAAAAAGTATATAGTAATAATTTACTGAAATGTAGATGCTGAAGATTACACTGTGATGTATGTTCACATTAAACCCACAATCTATGTAATCCTGTGTGTTCTGTAATCTAGGTGGCCATCTATCAGGAAGTTTTATAATACTATGGACTTTCTGGACTGGCTGGAAGAATATAAAGCCAGGTACAATGCTGGATTAGCAGCACAAAGGATAGTATCTTCATTCTCAAAAGAGCTCATCATAGAGCGTGTAAGTTACTTTTATCCAGGGTATATAACTTTTATTTTTACTGTTTACCCTTAAGTGTGTGATGTGTGAACTAGACATTTTTTATTATTATATGTATATATGTTTTGTTTTTCACTAGCGTATCCCGTTGGAAAGTTTTAATGATCTTGAGAATTTGGGCTACCCAGCACATTTCATTGAAGATGAGTTACTGTCTATTCTACATATTGAAAGCGGGTAAGATAAATGAATAATAAATGTATGTTTGGTTTTTATTTTACCAAATATACCAAATTGCCCCTTTATTCTGCTTGCTGTTTTTTTTTGAAGATTAGCAGGCTGATTCTGAGCTGTACTTACACCTTTTTTTAGGTGCAAGTGTAGATCTGAGCAACACCATGTTAAACTGCAAGAGGAGGAAAATTTAAATAGTGAAAGCAGAATTAGAATTGAAAGGTGAAATTTCCTAGCTCAACTCTAATTTACAAATTAAACATAGAGCCATGCAGTATTTGAGTTCTATGTGTAAAAGCAAATTATTTTTTATGCATGCAATTTTTTTTATTAATTATCCCCCCTCACGTTGCAGAATGGTATAGCTGAGCTGTACACTTGCACCAATTTTACCTTTACTCTCAAACTCTGAATCAGCCCCAGAGGATAAATCTAACTCAAATCAATATTTGGTGTTACCGTCCTTTAGGGCTAATTCAGATCTGTACTTACACCTTTTTTTTAGGTGCGAGTATAGACCTGAGCAATATCATGTTAAACTGCAAGGGGAGGAAATTTTAAATTGTGAAATCAGAATTAGAGTTAAAAGGTGAAGTTTCTTAACTAAACTTTAATTTATAAAATAAACTTAAAGGTATGCAGTATGTGAGTTCTATGTGTGAAAGTAAAGTATTTTCCCTGCATTCAAAAGATTAAAAATTTATTATCACCCCTTACTTTGCAAAATGATTTAACTGAGCTGCACACTTGCACCTGTTTTGCCCTTACTCCCAAACTCTGAATCCGCCCCTCTGCCTTCAAAATAGCATAATTTCTTCTAGGTACACTTGTAAAAGAAAAAAAATCAGGGATTTTGTAGGATTATAGACAGGTGTATGATTAGCCAATTATACCAAACAGGTGATAATGATCATCATTTTCATATATAGGTTGAAACACAGTTATTAACTGAAACAGAAACAGCTGTGTAGGAGGATTAAAACTGGGTGAAGAACAGCCAAACTCTGCTACAGAGGTGAGGTTGTGAAAGACCGTTTCATGTCACAGGTCACAAACCATGGCAAGACTGAGCACAGCAACAAGACAAGGTAGTTATACTGCATCAGCAAGGTCCTTCCCAGGCAAATATTTCAAAGCAGACAAGGGTTTTAGGATATGCTGTGCAGCTGTTTTGAAGAGAACAGAGAAATGGGCAACGGTGAGGTACGTAGACACAGTGTTCGGTTACGGAAACTTAGTGCTGCAGATAAAAGAAACATCATGCTTACTTCCCTTCTAAATTGAAGATGTCCAGAAGTGCCATCGGCTCAGAACTGGCAGAAACCAGTGGAACCCATTTACATCCATCTACTGTTCGGAGGAGTCTGGCCAGAAGTGGTCTTCATGAAAAAATTGCGGGCAGAAACCCATACCCTTGATGTGGAAACAAGGCCATGTTACTATGCATTATAACATAGCAACTGGGTGCAGAAAAATGGCAGCAGGTGCTGGGGACTGATGAGTCAAAATGTGAAATATTTAACTGTAACAGAGGGTAGTTTGTTCCACAAAGGGCTGGAGAGCGGTACGATAATGAGTGTCTGCATACAACAGTGAAGCATGGTGGAGGTTCCTTGCAAGTTTGGGGCTGTGTTTCAGCAAATGGAGTTGGGGATTTGGTCAAGATTAAGGGTGTCCCCAGTGCTGAGAAATGCAGGCAAGTACTTTTCCATCATGCAATACCATCAGGGACATGTCTGATTGGCTCCAAATGTATTCTGCAGCAGGACAACGACCCCAAATATACAGCCAATAGGGTAGATCCAGAACTACGCACGCAAGTGAATTTACGCTAGCAGCAGATGCTACGCCACGTAACTCAGAGAGTAAGGACCAGTCATGTATCATTATCGTAACTAGGTATGAAGGGGCGTGCCAGCCATACAACACCCGTAATTACGATTTGGAGACGGGGTGAGGCATTTAAATCGCACAGTATGGGCGTGCTTAGCAGCGTGCAGCCATTATGGCCGTCAGGAGTTACGCTTGGAAAAGTTAAGGTAGGGTTTGGAAAGCGTAACACGGCCAAAGCTTGTATGACCGAGGGGAGAGCATAGTAAATAAGCTACGCTGGGAAACGTCATTGAAACGTAGCAATGGATCTGGCCCTATCTCATGAAGAACTATCTTCAACATAAAAAAGAACAAGGAGTCCTGGATAAGATGATATGGCCCCCACAGAGCCCAGAATCCAGTATCATTGAGTTAGTGTGCGATTACATGAAGAGACAGAAGGATTTGAGCCAGCCTGCGTTTACTGAAGATCTGTGGTTAGTTCTCCAAGATGCCGAGTTCCATGAAAAACCGTGTGCAAGTGTATCTAGAGGAATTGATGCTGTTTGAAGACACAGGATGGTAGCCCATTAAACCATAATACATGTTTTAAGACATTAAAATAATGATATGTTATTGTGAACAAATTGGATCACTAAATACAGTGCTTAAGTCTATGTATAAATGAATGAGATTCTAACAGCTGCTGGTTTAGATTCAGACTTCAGGTTTGTTTAAAAAATTATATTCAAAAAGAAGTATATTAGTAATATTGCCAAAAGCAACCTTACAATAACCAGGTATAGTATCTATAGAATATAAACTAAACAGGATGAGCTGAATAAATAATGGAAGCGATGGGTTATGTAAAAATACACTTTTAATATCTTATAACACACTTGTTAGATACATATAAAAAATGAAATGGGAACACATTAAACCCTAAAATAATGCACAGATACCCTCTATAAAGTAGCTATCAACTACTGTCATAAATGTGGGGCTATAAACAATGATCTAGTCAATAAAAATAAAATGTTATAGATGTATTTAACAAGTGTGTTATAAGATATTAAAAGTGTATTTTTACATAGCACATAGCTTCCATTATTTATTCAGCTTATCCTGTTTAGTTTATATTCTATATTACCATTCTATAGATACTATACATTAGCGCTGGTTATTGTAAGGTTGCTTTTTTGCAATATTACTAACATACTTCTTTTTGAATATGTTTTAAGCCATTGTACAATTTAATTGTTTACCCCTCCCACTATATTACACTACAGCTGTATCCTACACTAGCAAAGCACTTCCAGCATGGCAGCCTGGATCCTGATCCTTATTGGAAGTGCAGTGTGTGCACGCACAATCACAAAATGTGTGTGTTTTTCACTCTGTGTGAGAGAAAAATGCCAATTTTGCTTTAGTCGTAATCCAGGCAGCTTGTAAAATCACGTGATAAATGCAATGTATTAAATATCATACATTAGTCAGGTTTCTTACATTTCCAGTTATCTATGTAAATATGATTATGTAGATATCAGGGGCTGTGGATAAGTGGGGCAATAAGGGGTGAAATATTTGGTTTTTACTGTGTTTCCATATTTTCTACAGGTTAGTAATTAAGACTTATGATCTGCAACACAAGATAGATCACGTTTATAAAGCCCAATTTTACGGTTTCCATTTCTTTAGAAAGTGTCTGACGCAGAAGTACTGTGCAAAGAAAATCCTTTATTTTATGCGGCAAGAGGCTACAATAAGTAAATTGAAAGACTTTCTCCAGAGACCTTTAGACCAACAAGACCTCCTACAAGGTTAGTCATATTATAGGCCTCAAGTATCTTAACCTCTTAAACATTAAAGAGCTTCACTTGTAAAACTTGTAACTCCACATTTAAAAATGACTGCATATATCCTTATATAGACACTTTAAATGTTTTATCTTAACTACCCATCGTATCTGCTGTACTTCAGATACATATTTTTGTAGTATCAAAAAATTTACAATAAGACTAGGCATAAATGTGCAATTTGATTGCCTGTGGTAGTTTGAATTTTTCTTTATGCTCCTTTATTATACAACTTTTTATTTTTATGCCTAGGTGCTGTTCTTATTGATCAATACTGTAACCCCCTGGAAGATGTGAGTCTTGAAAACATCCAAGCACAGATTGCAGATATCGTGGCTAAGGTGAAAGTTCACCTGAGTGTGAAGAACAGTAGGCATCCCAGTGTGCTCATGCAGGCAGGTGTGTAGGACATCTTATAAGTCCAGTAATAAACAACTAATGATTATATTCTATGGAATTCCAATTTCTACATTTACATAAAATCTACATTTACATAAAGAGCAGGCCTGTAAGAAATAAAACTTAATAATGTTAGAGTGGGGCACCCTAAAAAAAAAACAAAAAAATGTGTGTGTGTGTGTGTAAATTAAAAGAAAAAACTACACCCTTTGGAGAGTGGGAAAAGGAACTGCTGTGAAAAACTGACATTTTCCAGTCCTATTGTTTCAAATGACATGGAGGTTTTTGTTGCTGTAGGTGAAACATCCTGTTTAGAAGATCTAGAGCTACAAGGACAAGTTCTGGAAGCCTTAAATCACGTTCTCTTTGTGGAGATGAAATTTAAAGGAAATGTGGCTGATTTTTATAACCCTCTTAATTCCTACATCCACCAGGTAGGATTATGAACTGCTTGCAGTTTTTAAATATTCCTAATCCATGTAAATTCAGGGCACGGTTGCTGATAAAGTTTTTTCTAAAAAAATGTTTAAAAAATGTTGACCTCATCAATATTTTGGGACCGGGTTGTTAGTTATTTGGAGAAACATGCATTTTCAGCCATAAAAATCATATATTCTTTTTACAGTACGCTCGCCTGCGAGACCCAGGTCCGAACGGCTGCTTTTAGAAATAGAGACAGCAGCTGTTTTCCTATTCGGCTGTCTCTGTTTCGAATGGAAGCTGTTTTATTTTATTTTTTTAAATAAATGGCTGAGTGCGCCGTTACTTAGTACTTAGCCATTCATTTTCTCTGCAGACCCGCCGCAGATGACAGCTCTGGAGAGTTGAGTAACCTCTCCGGAGACTTTTAGTGTTAAGGGAGGGTTAGGGTTAGGGCCAGAGTAGGGGAAGGTTAGGGTCAGGCTACAAGGAGAGGGGGTCTTAGGGTCAGGCTATGGTGAAGGGAAGGTTAAGGTCAGGCTGCAAGGAAAGGAGGATTAGGGTCAGGCTGCAGGTAAGGTGGTTGGGGCAATAGAAGGGGAGGGTTAGGGTTAGAATTAGGGAAAGGCTAGTTGTCGGTGTTCCGAAGATCGAATGCTATGCCTCATCGAGGCATAAACAATCAATATCCCAGCCAGTCAGTTCATCAGCTGTGAGAGAACGGCCCTGTCGATAGGGCCTTTCGAAGTGGGGACCCACACCCAACAGGAAGAAGTGAGATTGGCACAAATCATATTGTATCAACAGCACAGTATATACAAGAAGGTCAATGTCCATTAATATATAGGAAAGGTAATGTTCCATAAATCAGTGGTGGCAAAGATGTAAACTCTATACGTTTTGAAACCAGAGAAGACAAAGGGGCAATTAAATGTCAGACCATGACCTATACACATAACTTCTAATAGACATCTGCTTCTATTACATTTTCTTAAAAAAGTCATGTGCCAGGGGTTGGCATATGTTCATTGCTGAATTACCAGTTCTCCAAATATGTAGATATTTAGTCCAATATCTAATTTGAAGGAACCTTCAGATTTCATTACATACATATGGCCAAATTTGATGGTGATCCAACCATTTTGATTTATTGTGCCATGTATAGACTCTTTTCCTTTATTTTATTAACAATGGTCCGGATGCAGAACAACGTCCCTCGGTGGAAATGCGTCCGTCAGATGCCGATGACAGTTACTGCGCATGCGTAGTAACTAGTTTACGTAATCTATGTATTGTTTTGTTACGTAGATTGCGTATATGCGGTCTTAAAGACCATTGTTTGAATGCTGTCATGTTTGATTGCTTTTGTGAGATTCACTGTAACACTGCCTCCTTTTTCCTCTCACACAACAACCATTACCTTGCTAGATTAAGCCTTTTAATGCTGGAAAGTTTCATCAAATAGTTAATTGCTTATCTAGTTTTAGGCTGTTAAAACTGTGTGTGTTGCTTCCTTACAGCTATGACATACAGGGGTGTTAGTTTCTTTAAACAGGCAACTGTGGTCACTAGCTTTTATTTTTTCTTTGATAGTTTTTTAGTTTGCAAGTGTGCATTCCCTCTGAGTCCGTTTTCAGTATAGGCTTTCCAGGGTACTGTTCCAGACTTCCCTTTGAGTCAACAGACTTAAGTCAGTTTCTGGCTGTCAGAATCTCATATGTGCGAGTGGGAGTGTTTATAATGCGCGCACACATATAGTGCAACCCTTTGATTGCCGATTTATCAGAATAGTTTGCTTAGGGGTCTCATCATGTGAAAATCTGAATTCTAAACAGTGTTGCACTGTCCAAAGTACCTTTGATTACCAAAGTCCAGACCTCGGGCACTGTAATCTCTAATACATCATATTATGCAAAACTACTTAAGTTATATCTGTCAGGATAGCTGAGTGGGCTGGAACACAGGATTTCCTTTAGAAATCTTATAAACTGTGTCGCCCCTTACAGTCAAAGCTGTGCTGAGTTTTTGGCAGTTGCTGAATTCAGTGGAGATTACAAAGAAAACAGATCCATGGAAATGACCAAGATTCACAAACAAGATGTGTACCTCATTATTTATGCTATTTACCTCCCCAACTCTACTGTAACTGAGAATGTTTATTGCCTACTTATACAAGCCTGGTGGGGTTCCTGAAACAATATTTATTGTGATGAATAGGTCGAAATAGTTTTGCCTGCTTTTAAATTACTCCCAATCTGTATCAGTCCCTTAGTATTTCAATATAAGTGGGTACACTCTTTTGTTAAACAAATATAGCGCCTACATTTTTATTTGGTGGTATGATTACAGATATACTTCCTTTCCATATGCACTTAAATGTTAATGGAAAGCTTGACTAATTTTATTGTTATGGATCTGATTTAAAATATTGGTGATGCAGTGTAACTGGAAACCATATTGCATATCACATGATGTAATGATTTTACTGAGCAGCTCTTCCTAACTGCATTAATCAGCAAACCATTTCTTTTCTAGGTCCTAATTAGTAGAACTGGCATCCCCATCAGCCTCTCTGTACTGTATCTCACCCTTGCTAAACGACTGGGAGTGCGTCTGGAGCCAGTAAATTTCCCTCATCACTTCATGCTCAGATGGTGCCAAGATGCCCAAGGGTAAAATCTAATTTTACCCTCGACTTTTTTGATACAGGATGGGGAGATGTAATATATTATGACCTCATTTCTTTTTAATACATTCTGCTTTTATGTGTTGTCAGCTGCTAGTGGTACATTTTAAATGTGCTTTTGTGTGTTCTACCAGGAATATGGCTAATTAATAGTCTCCTAGTAACTGTACATAGCACAAGGTAACAGCTATGTTGAATTCAGATAAAGCCTAGGTTTGCCCACTCATTACTGAAAATTGTTTACATTGGTCAATGCAAGCAAGCTGTTAATGTAAAGTGTTCAGTCTCCTTATGATCCCATAATCTCTATGTAACCAGGACCTGGCAGTCATATATTGCATGTCCATCAGTATCTAACCAACAGTAGTTGGATGCAGTGCTTTCTTCACTGTTGTCTTTAACCAGTGATCTGGAACCAGTCCAATATTTGTATGATTTGTTAGTGACTGTTGGGAAGGACTATGCTTATGGATGGTGGTCACTTATAAATGTAATAAAACATATCGCTAACAATGCAGCTTTACAACAATCCATCTGTATTTTTGTCACAGTTCAAACATCACAGATTATGTCTACGTAGATGCATTTGGATATGGCAAATGCCTTACTGCAAAGGAATGCGAATATATGATTGGACAACATGTGACCGAGGAGTTCTATGCCGCTGTCTGCACAAAGGATGTCCTACAGCGAATGGTGGGAAACCTTCTTAACCTGGGAAAGAGGTAATAGGCTAATAATACCTTCATAAAATAGCATTCTTTTTTTCTACAATTTAGACTTGGGATGCTAGCCAGTAGTGTAAATTTGTTGGTTTTCTTAAACTTACTGTACATGTATGAACACTGTAAATTCACCTTTGATTATGCTTTTAAGTATAGCAAGTGCCAGATTAGAGTTTTCACTTAAGCTATTTATGTTTATTGGTGACAATGTTGTAACCACACACACAGTAATCTGATAGCTAGGATGCTGACAAACCAGCATTATTTATTTATTACCAGGTTTTTATATAACGCCAGCAGATTACGTAGCGCTTTACAATTTTAACAGTCGGTATAAACAAGACTGGGTAATAAAAGACAGACTGGGTGGGTAAGAGGGCCCTGCTCACAAGCTTACCTTCTATAGGACAGTGAGTTTAATACATAAAGGCAAGTGCTATATATCACACAATAAACAAGCCACGTTTATGAAGTGCTTAGAGCCCTGTATAAATCAGCCACACAGCAGTGTTAGGAATAGAGATGAGGTAATTTTAGAATAGAAATAGAGAGTGTGCGGGTTTGTGTTAATATTGTAATAGAAATGCAAAGTGGTTGTTAATATGGTAAACAAAGCTTAAGAAGGGTGAAGAATTTGATAAGCTTGTGTGAAGAGGTGAGTTTTAAGAGAGTGCTTGAAAGTTTGGAGAGTAGAGGATAGTCTTAATGGGAGAGGAAGATTATTCCTGAGAGCGGATGCAGCCTGGGAGAAGGCCTGGTAGGGGGAATTAGAGCATTTATGAAGTGTAGAAGAGAGTTATAAATCTTGTGAGAAAGCTGGGATGTATCAGAATATGTATGTAGGTGCAGTTTTCTTTATAGGTTAGCAAGAGGATTTTGGATATGATTCTGTAGTAAACAGGCAGCCAATGTAGAGACTGACAGAGTGGTCTAGCTGTAATTGAACGTTTTGCTCCATGCAATATAGTCTGTAGAGCGGTAACTTTATATTGTGGTAGTCCAATAAGGAAAGCATTGCAGTAATCAATGCGTGAGAGGGTTAGTGCATGAATGAGAGTTTTAGTAGTGTCTTGTGATGTATATAGCAGGGTTTACAAACAGGTTGTATGGGGGGCACAAAACACAGTTGAAAGTCAAGTCTAACACCTAGGCATCGAGTTTGAAGTGTAGGGCAGTGATTCCCAAAGTGTGCAACGCGGCTTCCAGGGGTACCGCAACGCTCTCACCGGGGTGCCTCGGAATGTATCTATTTCCTATTGTATTCTATTGTATTTTTGTCTTAGGGGTGCCTTGAAAAAAAATATGAAGACCCTAAGGGTGCCTCGAACGTTTGGAAACCACTGTGGTGGGGAAACACCTAGGCAGCTAGCTTGCAATGTAGGGAATATTTCAGTGTTGTCAACAGAAATAGAGAGACCGGGTGGGTAGCTTTTGTTGGCAGGAGGAAATATTAATAGCTCTGTTTTTTACAGACTAAGTTTGAGATGAGCAAGTCATTTGGTTATGTGGGACAGCACAGTAGATGATAGATCAGGGGTGGATAGGTAGATTTGTGTATCATCTGCATAGAAATGATGTTGAAAACCAAATGGCTTGATTAGCTGTGCAAAGGAAGAGATATAGATAGAGAAGAGCAATGGACCCAAGACTGAGCCTTGTGGTACTTCAACAGATAGTGAAAGGACAGGAGAGGTAGATCCAGAAAAGGAACACTAAAAGAGCGATTAGAGAGGTAGGATGTGAACCTGGAAAGGGCTGTATCCTGAATACCTAGGGATTGTAACCTTTGTATAAGAAGAGACTGGTCAATGCAGTGATTAAATCATTGACCACTTGGTCATTGCCATTTCGGTGGAATGTTGAGAACAAAAGTCTGACTGAAGTGGATCTACAAGATTGTGTAAGGAGAGGAAGTGAGTGTAGGCAAGTTATTCAAACAGCTTTGATGGGCATGGGAGCTGGGACATGCGACGATTATTTGAGGAATAGTTTGTATAAGAGTTTTGCTTTTGCAGAATTGGAGTAATAAGTGCATGCTTCAATAAAGGAGGGAAGATACAAGTCTTAAGAGAGAGTTTACAGGTTGTAGTTAAGGTTGGAATAAGCACTGAAGATAGACATCGATTGACTTGTGAAAGTACTGGAAAAGAACAAAACAACAGATACTTCCTCTTCATCTGTGAGATGGAATGAATAGTATGTTAGTAGATGAGGAGTGGGAGGATAATTCCTGTCTTGTCAATCTTGTCCTTAAAGTACATTGCAAGATCTTAAACGTTGGTGGATTGTGCACAGGAGGGTTCAGTAGGCAATTAAATGTACAAAAGTTACGTTTGGGGTTAGAAGCCTGAGTAGATATTGAGAAATTGAAAGTAGGATTATTTGGCATTGTCCAGGGCAGTTTTTGATTGTGATAAGTGTTTGTATATGTTAAAAAGTCTTCAGGAGAACTAAAGGAGTACAGGAGCAGTGGGGAAATTAAAAAATTGCATTATTAACAGCAACAGACATTTGTATAAGAAAGGTTAGAAAAAAAACCCAGAAAAAGAAAGCCAATGGGGTTTACAAAAGAGGTAGCAAGTATAGTTAAAGCAAAAAAGATGGCCTTTCGGAATTATAAGCAAACTCAAAATGATGACGGGGAGGAGTATTTTGCAAAGCAGAAGGAGGCTAAAAAGGGTATCGGCAGCAAAAGCACAAACTGAGGAAAAAATGGCCAACTTATTACGAAAAGGGGACAAAAGCTTTTTTCGGTATATAAATGAAAGGAGAAAAACTATAGAGGGTATAGTAAGGCTCAAAACTGAGAGTGGCAGTCTTGTTTAGGGTGGAAGGGCTGTGGCAGATCATCTTAACAAGTATTTCTGTTCATTATTCACAAAAGAAAGAGAGGGGAAGGGGCCACTTTTAAATGGTAAGAATATTAATACAAAGGAGGCAATTACTACTGCTTTCACCAAGGAGCAGGTATTAAAAGAACTTTTAAAGCTGAAAGTGAACAAATCAATGGGGCCAGATGGGATACATCCTAGGATACTAAAAGAGCTTGCTGGCAAAACCATTAACTGAATTATTCAATCAGTCACTAATAACTGGGGTAATTCCAGTG
>WWET01000023.1:957869-974770 GCA_011038615.1 Limnodynastes dumerilii
CAAAACATACCAAGAAAGGCTAGAGGAACTAAACATGTATAGCTTGGAGCAGAGAAGGTTGAGGGGGGGATATAATAGCAACTTTCAAGTATATCAAGGGTTGTGATTGCCTAGAGGAGGGTGGCATTTTTCAGACAAAGAGGTGTAATAGAACACGAGGGCATGAATATATACTGGAGGGCGGTAGATTCAGGGGAAACGTTACTTCACTGAAAGGGTGATAGATAAGTGGAATAGCCTCCCATCTGAGGTGGTTGAGGCTAACACAGTAGAACAGTTTAAACATGCTTGGGATAAATATAAGGATATCCTAAATCTCAAACTGAATTGAGGGTAAATAAAGACTTCACTGAAAGGGTGATAGATAAGTGGAATAGCCTCCCATCTGAGGTGGTTGAGGCTAACACAGTAGAACAGTTTAAACATGCTTGGGATAAATATAAGGATATCCTAAATCTCAAACTGAATTGAGGGTAAATAAAGTCTAGGGTCAGTATAGTTTGTGGCTTATATCTGCCGTCACTTTCTATGTTTCTATAAGATTTTTCGCCAGCGACATTCTGCTTTGCGGGAGAGTCTTTTTAAGGTTTCATGTATCATTAGTGTGGCACAGCTGATATTGGTACATGGTACATGAGGGGACTGTCAAGGACAATTGCTAGGGTTTGGTTTAGGTGAGATATTGCTATATAAAGAGAGTGGAAATTAGAGACTGGAGGTAGAAGTTGTTGCATAGATTGAGTAAATTGGTCAAAATGAATGGGTGTGAGAAGGTGTTGCTGAATTATTCAGCTTAGAATTAGTATGGGAGAATTTGTAGGTGATAAGGCGATGGTCAGAGAGAGGGTGAGGAGAGTTAAGACCAGCGACTGAGCATTGTTTAGAGAATACAAGATCAGTGCAGTTTACCACCCTTATGTGTAGAATAATCAATCCATTGCCAGAGACCAAGAGATGAGGTTAGAGAGAACAGCTTGGATGCTTCGGGAGAAGGTAATGTATGCTGAATATTACAAAAAATCTGTGCGCTAACAGAGAGATTTTATACTACTTATAGGTGTAGTTTTGTAAAATAAAAAACAATAGATGAAAGCTAATAGACATAGTCATTGTTATATAAATGTAAACAAAACATAACCTAGATAAATTTATAATATTAGCTCTAGGACATCCACATTCACACAAGATAAGTTATAATATGATCATTATACCTGTATGGCTTTAGATGTGTTTATAGTGTGTCCAGTGTCACTGTTCCTTAACCAGATCATTTATCAGATAAACTATTCCATTGTTTTGATTCATTGAATTATACTCATCATCTTAATATTAACTTCTTTTAGGGAAAGCAAGGACCGGAGCTTTATGCTGCTCAGAGTCTCCCTGGATTTGTACCTTGCAATGTATCCAGACAGTGTCCAGCACCTATTGTTACAGGCCAGATTGTATTTCCACCTCGGGATTTGGCCAGAAAAGGTATTCTCAGCTGGGCCATAGAACGTGCTGTTATCAGTTATCAGTTATTTATATATATCTCTTGTATGCATACATTTATAGGGCTTAGGGCCGGATCCAAAAGTAAGACCGTCAGGTCACTTACACATGCAAGGGGCGCATGCGCCCTCAGGATGTTACGCTAGGGTTATAATAGTAATCCTTGTGTAGCAATATTCGTACGGAACTTTTTCCGTACAAGCCCTTTTCCTAGGAAACGGGCTGTGCTTCCCCTCTGCCTGCTAAAGCGGGCACTCCCCTCTCCCTTGGACAGACAGACCCCCTGCATGTACGGAAAACGTGCAGGGGTCTGGATCCGGTCCTTAGTTCTGATTAAAGGTGTCTGCAGTTAAAAAGTATATTATGTTAAAAGGCTTTGTTCTTTTTAGCAATGCAGCAATGTATAAATGTTTTATAATTGCTAAATTTGCCATGTCACTAGGATTAGAAGAGGGTGAGCCTCAGAACTGCTTCTAAAGCTACATCAGAGAAATCACCACAAATAATCATTGTATAGTTCAATATAGTCTGAAACTGTAGCTTCCAGTGTTCTTCAATAGCAGATGTTAAATCCTCTAGACGTTTTGTCCTGAAGTTTATCTGGTTTCTGCATTTCTAAAATGCCTGCGAGTTCCCACTGAATTGGCCTTGTGTTCTTCATGTGAAAGGACATGTGCTATATGTAATGCTAAATGATGTGTAGTCCTAGATAACTCTGTGTCATGGTTTTGAAGTAAGCATTTGATGGAGATGCTCTTTTTGTCTTTGTTATCAGCCAGTGATAAGCAGGAGCAGCTATTCTGGTTTTATGGCTCATTTTGTTCTACAAATATAAAAAAATCTATTCTGCTTTCTAAGTTGTAAGGAAATGGCCAACAGTTTTGTATATTTTATGCTCATAGGCTACTTATTAAAAGCCATCCTAGTGGGGGTAGGGCTGTAGGCTGTTATCAGCATAGAGTGGGCACTATAAGAGTCCTTTAACTATAAATAAGTCATTCTCTACAAGTTGGAGCAATATAAAATGATCTGATTGTACTTGGCAGGTATTAGATATTCTACAGAACATTCAAGCCTTGGACCCCTCACAGCATGGAGCAGTGGCATATCTAGTCCAACATACATTGGAGCATATAGAGAGACGCAAAGATGACAGTGGTCCAAATGTGAAGCTGAGATCCAGTGAGAAGGAAGTGTGTTATTCTGTTGGTGCTATAGTGAGGCACAAGAGGTAGGAAAACAATACAGTGGTAAGGGAATTGGGCTGTGTATGTTTACTGAGATTACTCTTGTGACGAAGCCCCAGTATTCTGGTTTATTTCTCGATTTATTTATTTTTTAATGTTTTAATATTTTTCTTTTTTTCAGTAGTTTTACAAGCATTTCAAAAAAAGATCTTCAATTATGTTTCATGTACAGCAGATTTTTATAGGAATACATAAAATGTATAGGATATCAGGCAATACATTTTGATATAACTTAAAAGACCGATCGCAGCATTATTAAATCCCAATATGTATGTATTCAGATACTTAGTATAATGAAATACTTAGAGAGAACGTATCTTACATTTGAAGTAATACAAATACTGTAATATTTTGAGCAGTGTTTCAGTAATTTTCTTTATATGTTTTTAGTATATATAGTTGTTTGTTACATGATGTAGAAAGATATATTCTTTGTTTATATGTTCTACATGTTAAGCTGAACCACAGTTCTTTAGACTAGGGGCCTAATTCAGACTTAAGAAGTAGCTTGAAATTAAGAGTAAAGTTACACCTGGGCAAAACCATGTTGATTTCAGAGGGAGTCAAGTTCATTGTATTCTTTGCATGTAGGGATATATCTTTGAATCACTTACTGCACACAGATACTTACCAGCTTTACTTTTACACTGTTTTTAGACTTGGGCTAGGAAATGCCACCTCTAAACTCTAATACTGTTTACAGATGAAATATGACTCCCCTGCAATCACCATGGTTTTTCCGCCCAGGAGTAACTAGTTCTAATTTTAAGAACTTTCTTAAGTCTGAATCAGGCCCTTAATTTCTAGCTCCTTCTTAAGTCTGGATCCAGACCCATGGGCCGAT
The DNA here is from genome assembly GCA_011038615.1 of Limnodynastes dumerilii. Classification (NCBI taxonomy): domain Eukaryota; kingdom Metazoa; phylum Chordata; class Amphibia; order Anura; family Limnodynastidae; genus Limnodynastes; species Limnodynastes dumerilii. Next base: position 961,455 of record WWET01000023.1, read on the forward strand.
CAGCCGATCATGTGTGTTTTAAAAAGTGAGGGGACCCTTGTGCAGGATTTGTACATGCCCCTCCCTGTGGCATCTCGGATATATCTTTGAATTGCTTACTGCACACAGATACTGACCAGCTTTACTATTACACTGTTATTTAGACTTGGGCTGGGAAATATCACCTCTCAACACTAGTACTGTTTGCAACAGATGAAATATGACTCCCCTGCAATCAACATGGTTTAGCCCAGGTGTGACTTTAAGTTCTTATTTTAAGAAGATTCTTAAGTGTGAATCAGGTCCTTAATTTCAAGTTCCTTCTTAAGTCTGAATAAGGCCCTAGATCTCCATGTGAAGAATTTTGTTTATGTGCATTCACATGACTAGTTATTGTTTACATTCAGTTACATAGTTACATAGTTGATGAGGTTGAAAAAAGACACCAGTCCATTAAGATCAACCTATTTGACAAGATATCCTGTTAAAGTTAATATGAAAGAGAACATTTGTATATACTACGTCTTTTGAGCAATGGCTGAACAATACTTATTCAGTTTATAGTATAAGCTCATAACTATTTGGGTTTCCCTTTTTTCCTCTCCAATATTTCCACTTCTGTAAGTATAGTTATGACTATACTGGTGTCATCTTTGGCTGGGATCCCATTTGCATGATGCCACCTGACTGGATTGAAAACCTGGGTGTCCATCACCTCTCTCAAGGAGCAAACCAGCCATTCTACAGTCTGCTGCTGGAGGACGGCTCTTGTAGCTACGTCGCACAGGGTGAGGAGTTTAATATTAATTATCCTTTTATTTATTTAGCCAATTATAAAAACACAATGCACCCGGGTTTAGGTCATTTCATTAATGCCAGGGACAAGGGAATTCCAAATATAAAAAGCATATGCTCACATTGAATGACCTGTTTATCAGTTCCTGCCAGAGCTGTAATGAGGAAGTGTGGTGCCTGGGGAGCATTTCTTAATCCAAATCTGATTTTCATTTTGACTGGAAAGAAAGTTTGCATAATACATTAAGTGAGAAGGTAAAACAGTGTACAGCAATCACAACATAGACACAGGGAATGCAAAGGTATGAATGCAAAACAATTAACATACATGGAAAGCAGAATATTTGTATGCACTTACACCATTTGTGCACAGTAATAATAGTATAAGTGTGGTTCTTGCCGTGCCTGTTGATTGCTGTTCTGCAGACACATCCCCGCTCTGTTCATTACATCTGGCATGAATTTATCAGTAAAAGGGACCATCCTTTTCTATTTCCAGTTCATTGCATCTGACGCTTGTAAGTGGTAAATTCAGTGAGAATTTTAACCTAAGTTGAATTTACTTGTAAATGCATTTAAAGCACATTAAATAAATGGAATGCCTTTTTTTCTTGGGTTATATATTGGGATATTCACATTGAACATGGGTTGTGCCACTGGAGAGCATCAACATGATCCATTGATACTTTTTTCATCCACAACGAGTTTCCTATGACAGAGTGGAGCAAGCAAGATGGGGAGGCATTTAATTATACAGTAAGGGAGTTCCCGAAGCTCAACGCTCTATCCAGACTTATGATGCATCCCTATTTTTTTAAATGACGCTTTGAAAATCTTAGTGGTCAGGTATCTGAAGGCCTCCACTTGCTTGCATGAAAGGTTTGATCCAGTGAGTATCGGAGCTGTGAGTACATTGGTAACAGAAGTCGGGATCCATTCTATTATCAGGGTTTAGCTTAAGCATTAATAGTGGAACACAACAATCCGTATGTATACTGTAACTCATTGTAATTTACTTGTACATGTGTTCATTTATTTATTTAACAGTTATAAATAAGGCCTCATCTGTTTACTAAATGAGCACGTAATATTTCATATATTATAATAAAAATGTTGAAAACTAAGACATAAACCAGACTTTATTACTATTTCTATGATGGTAACCTTAGTCTCCAAACTGAAACCACAAAGAAAGACTGCTCTGAATTGGAGAGGTAATAACAGCCTGGATTATAATAGCGCATAGCAGACTTCTGTACACTGCATATGGAAGTCTGCTAGAAAATGGTACTGCGCATTATGGGCCTGATCCAGAGGCTGAAAATAAGAACTTAAAGTTACACCTGGGCTAAACCATGTTGATTTCAGGGGAGTCAAATTTCATTTGTTGCAACAGTATTATAGTTAAAAGGTGATGTTTCCCAGCTCAAGTCTAATTAGCAGTTAAAAAATGAAGCTGATCAGGTATCTGTGTGCAATAAGTAACAGCAAAGCACTCTCCCTGCATGCATAGAATAAAATTAACTTGACTTCCCCTGAAATCAACATGGTTTTGCCCAGGTGTAACTTTAAGTTCTTATTTTCAATCTCTGAATCAGGCCCTATATCCGCAACAGAGCGCAGCCAACTGATCAGTGCCCCCTGCATAGAAGATACGCATAGGGGGTGAGCATAGGCATATAAATTGTACAGTTATGGCTTGGCTAAGCCCTTGCGTACAATTCAGTATTCCACACAGAAACCCTTAAAGTAGGGTCCTGCTGGTGGATTTATAATTTGCACATAGTAGATCAGGGGGCAGTGCCCTGCACTCCTGCATGTGGGGTTGTGGATCACAAATTCCATACCATGGCATCTGCAGCAGAGACTACCATACGGAATTTTAGGGTAAGTATAAATCCGGTTCAGTGTTATATTATTAGTTAAAAGAAAGAATCTTGAATGTTCTTCCAAATGAGGATACATACACGTCCCTCACCTTGTTAGGCATCTTGTTTAGTTCATTCAGTACATACATGAATTATCAACATAAATGAATTGAATGTGTCTCAATATTTTTAAAGGAAGATTAAATCCTAAGCTATGGAAGTAAAATTAAAGGTTTAGTAGGATGCTGACACTACTACAGCTATGGTAAAAAGTATCTCCTCCCCTCCACTGACCATTTTAACTTTTCTGACATTTAAGATAGCGTTTTGGGATGTCATATAGGTGAAGGAGCTGATTTGATTTAGGGCATAACTGGCATTCTCCGCTGTATGAAAATCCAGTCTACAGAGCGTGTTTTCCTCTCTCACCCTCTGCTTACTTAGCTCAGTACTTTCCCCTTAAAATCAAACACTTCTATATAACAGTGTAAGAAGGCATTGTGATTGTTTATTAACACTTCTATTATATTATATACGTTTCTCTTTAAAATATATTTCTAGAGCTTTCTTCTCTCCAGAATGTGGACTTTAATGTCTCACCCAGAAAATGATCATTTCACCCGTTGTAAAGTTTTCTTTCAACTTCACCATATTCCTCTAATGTTTAATGACATTCCTGGGCTGTTAGTGACATAAAAGCTGTTTGTCTTATTTACTTCTTTTCCTTTTTACCACAGAGAATATTGAACCACATCCTGCTCCAGAGCAAATCCTGCACCCAGACATTGGCCTTTACTTCTCAGAGTTTGCAGGAAATCACTATATTGCTAATAAAGAACTACAACTTCAGTATCCAGAAGACAGTGATGTCACCATTCAGCAGAGTTTGGTTGAACAGTATAATGTGCCCCAGCCGGAACCGTGACTTTGTTTAAAAAGAGCATCGTTGTTTACTTTATTTTATTATTTAATATACTACTACTTTATTTACTATATATGCACTTGCAATGTTTAACCTTTCTATTGTAGCAGAATCTTATAAAGCACTGGAGGAGGGGTGCATTACAGTGAGGAATATATATCACAGCTAAGGTTCAGATTTCATGAATGGTGCTCACACTAAAGAATCATGTTCTCCTCGTGGTTTGTAAGATAATCAACATTCCATAGTATTAAACCCTATTTCATAGCATGTTAGGGACAAGTATATCTAATAAGCCTAGATGCACACCAAAAACTGCTTGTGCATACATTATCCTGGGCAAATCACAATGTACAACTGTATTGTATCATTTTTACTTAAGTACCTGTTTGAGAAACAGGTTTGTTTATTTAATGAAGAACAAAATGCACTGAACTGTTGTATATCAAATATTAGATAAATTAGGATAATTACAATCTAATATATTTTATTTATTTAAACTAGATGCTTCTTAATGCTCTTAAATGATAATGTGTGTGTGACAGCTCTTTTATAGGGCTGCTAAAGTCCTGCTTCTTCCAGTTACTGGAACTGGCCCTCACCAACCAGTTTTACTAGGCTTTAAATGTTTGAACTCCTGTTGAAGATTAAACTTTGACTTTAGTTTCCCTTCAATATAAAAATATAAACTGTCTGTCTTGCTCCTTTTTATATCAATATCATTCCAAAAGGTTATTTAGAAGCCATTTCAGAAGCTCTTTCATCTTTTGCATGAGATTTTTTTAGTTTGTTAGTGTTTTTCTGGCTTTCTGTGCATTTGAATGAAATACTCCATTAAATGCTGCAGAACCAAGAAATAAGATTACACGCTGCATTATACCTCCGTGCTTCATGAAAGTTCCACTTTTCAGAATAAATCTACACTGAACCACACAGTGCGTGCTATGGCCATAAATATGCCTAGCTAATTGCTACACTAAAACTACTGATCCCTAATGTGTTACGTAAGCTTGATTTATGTGTAAGAGAGAAGTGACATGGCACGATCTGTATTGCACATGTCACGTTTGTGCATTTACTTCACATTAAGCAAGCTATTGTCTGGTAGACTGTGGATCCCTCTTTGCTTCTTCTGCAACTTAAATTTGAGTTTGGTTGTTACTGCTTCAGTATATCTGTTGACAGATCGCTTTGTGGCAATGAAAGGCTGACTGCCATCAGTTTTCGGTAGTTTGCCTTTAAAAAAAGATGGCACAGTTTTTGAATATTCCAACGACAAAATGTAAGTTTTCTTTTCATTAACCTATCCCTAAGCATTGTTATCCGGCAGCTTAACCCTAACCCTCCCCTTACCCTTACAATCCTGGTTCGCAGCCTTAACACTCCCCGAACCTTCCCTGTCCCGCAGCCTAGCCTTAACCCTCCACAGTCTAACCCTAACCTGAATGGGTATCTTGTCAAAATGAGACCATTCCTCTCCGGAATGTAAATTTTCACTGTAAAAATGCAGTAGACAACGGTTCAGCCAAAATAAAGTTTTAAGCTGTATCATTGTATAAAACGGCCCGTTCGTATTGGCGATTACATCCTGTGCCCAACTCCTCTCAATAGACTGTACAAACATCTGCTTTGCATCTCTGCTGATACGTACACTGACAGACCAGCAAACTGTTCTGAATGAAAAGGTTGTCCATACACTTAGAAATCATTTATCAAATCATGACTAGTAGGACATCAGCTCCATCCCCTTTTTATTTCCAAGAATATGGTGGTAGCATGAAAATGGTGGGACTGAGCAACATGATGTCTTCTCTGTTTTCAATAAACCAGCTCTAGGCTTTAATGATGTGGGCTGCTTGAACCCTAGGGAAACCCCACACCTTGATTACTCCCATTGGGCTGGATCCAGACTTAAGTAAGTGTTTGAAATTAGTTATTCCTGGGCTAAACCATGTTGATTTCAGGGGGAGTCAAGTTAATTGTATTCTTTGCATGCAGGGATATATCTTTAAGTTGCTTACTGCACACAGATACTGACCAGCTTTACTATTACACTGTTATTTTGACTTGGGATAGGAAACATCACCTCTCAACTCTAATACTGTTTGCAACAGATGAAATATGACTCCCCTGCAATCAACATGGTTTAGCCCAAGAGTAACTAATTTCAAGCACTTACTTTAGTCTGGATCCAGCCCATAATGTCTTCTTAGGCTTTTTCATTACTGTGTATTATAGTAAAAAATAGAGTCAATGGACCTGATTCAATTAGAAAATGTTAGCAGTGCGCATTTTCCCGTCTATTATGGTACCCGATTTTATGCATCTCTATGAGGCGCGTATAAAAATAGAAAAAAAAATTAGCACAATTGAATCAGGCTTAATATGTTTTGTCTTGACTGACTGCTGAACAGTTGCCAGGGCATAGTGACATAACTTGTATGAATGCCTGCAGTTATGGATTTACATATAGACTTGTTTTTAACAGATTAACAAAAGCAATGGTAGATCTGCAGCCTTTTGCATGGTTAGAGGCCTCGCTTCACTGCCCCTGAACGGCATCAACTTGCCCCATCTCTACCTTAAATATGTGACATTTCATACTTTCTTGCTGATTGACGCTGGTGTTATATGTTAAATTAGAACCTATGCATTATCATTGTGGAGTTTACTTCTCCCCATGCTTGCATGGGCTACCTCTACTCTGACTCCTCTCCATAGATCAAAAGTGTACTTTGAATCGTATGTACGTATGTATTGTCATTCACTTAGTTTGTATAATCGATATAGTATCTCTATAACATATTGATGCTATGGGAAAGTACAATGAGCCTGATCCAGACTTAAGCTCGTTTTACGTATGCAAGCATACCCGAGTTACGTGATACTAAGTATAATGCACTCCCCTTGCACGCATAAAACTGAGTTGACTAACGTGTTCAGAACCCCACTTTAACTTTTCCTTGCGTATCTCTGGTCGTATGTATCGCCTTGTACGTAAGTGCTTAACCCAGCACATACTGTACAATATAAATGCCTCCCTCCGCCCACAATATCTATAATCGGCTTGCGTAGGGATCTCACGCCCTATCGTACAAGTTACATATGATCAGAGTTACGATGAAAAACATTTGTCATGCGCAATGCGTTCCACGGCCAGATTTACGCATGCTTTAAATTGGCTGTTATTGAGTCTAGATCAGGCCCAGCGTTTGCATCGTCACACTGTCAGTGTAACTACAAGACTATAAATACTGTATGATACGTTTTTCATTTGATGTATTGAACACCCAGTCATGTTTGTGTCTTTTCTTATCTGGTCAGGCAGAGGTGCTACCTTTTATTCATATGTTACATACAGAAGATGCTTTATGTCTAGAACCAACAATAATTAAATCTCTGCTTACCACTACTCAGCATGTTGGTCATTGTCTTCTTTATTATGTGTACAAATATATTTTATTTATTTAAATTCATTATTGACTGATTTATCTATATATTTATAGTTCCAAAACTGACAATCCCGCAAATAAGAATATTTGCTCCTGGTGCAGCTGCAAAATAAAAACCACTGAATCAAACAGAAAAGGAGGCTCTATCTACCTATCTATCTCTCTATCTCATATCTACCTATCTATCTAAAACAAAAGACAGGTCTGGCACTCCATATGAACATTATATAGCACTATGTGTCAGCACATACATAAAAAGGAGGTTTAGTTCACAATATAGCTATATTGGGTTAAGCTCACCTGCCCAGCGTCAAGGCACCTCCTGTAGGCGAGTCCCTATCCATCTGCTATATGTGTACTCTGGGGGTCTGTATTAAGAAGCCCCTGCTATTTGAACAGTGTGCAGCGGCCATTTTGTTCAAGGGGTCAGGCTCCCAAAGGGAAACTAGCAACAGTAACAAAAAAACACAGACTGTGCTTCTAACACACAGGGCCACACTTCAATTCAAATATATGAAATGTGTGCAAGTGTATATATAAATGGAGAGATGCAGCCAAGGACCAAAGTTACCACTGTGTAACTACAAGGAACAAAAGAGAGGTCCAGCGCTCCAAACATACATTATATAGCACAATGTGTCAGCACATACATAAAAAGGAGGTTTAGTATCTATCCATCCATCCATCTATCCTTCCTTACTGTATAACCAATACAACCTGTGCAACCCATTCTATCGAGACTTCATCAAATAATGCTTCTGACAGTGGGCTGGGTTGTGTACAGTACAGTTATCCTAATGGACAGTGTACTGATCTATTTTCTATTTATTGCACATGTGGCTAATGTTATAGAAAACCTGTTTTTGTGATTAACCCTGCTGTGTGCTTTTGTATGCACAAAGCAAGATTATTAGGATATATGTTGTCACAAGCAAGGACCTCTTCACCTGTGTTCTCCCTCTATTAATACTACAACACAATCTGCCTGTTCTGCTTCCCCACCCCAGTTTTCTCCTAGCCATGCTTCCATGGATCAAAAAACAGATCCTGCGCCCCATACCATATACCATGCAGCACATACATAAGTAGAAGGTTTGTTTCACTATATAGCTGTATTAGGGTAAGCTCACTTGCCCAGTGCCAGGCTCCTCCTGTAGTCGAGTCCCTAACTGTATACACAATGACTTCTAAGACATCCTTCATTTTAAAAGTATGCAGCAACCATACTGGGGAGGGGGTCAGGCTCCCATAGCAAACTAGTCATTAGGAGCACAGGTCGCACTTCTTTTCCACTAGATGAAATGTGTGTAGGTACATATATAAATAGAAAAGGTTCAGCCATATATGACCACTGTGCAAATTCCAGGAACATGAACTATTTACTTACTCCTCATAGGTTTTACCATGTCGTTTATGTAGAACAGGTTACGTGCTTGGATTTTCTCATATATTGTAGTTTTAAACTTTTAATATTGAGGTTTAGTCATGAATACTACTTATTTTACAGTATATTGTATTGTTTGAACCTTATATATGTCATTAAATAGCACTGTTGATGCTATGTCAATAAAAGATAATAGAGATAATGCATATTTGTATAGGATTTAAAGTAATGCAGACCATCGAGTTTTTCTCTTTATTTGGGAAAATCATTTATTGAGTAACATTCACATTTTTTTTCTGTCTTGTCGATGGATTTGGATAGAGATGACGTCTTTGGAGAGCTTGCCATGTGTTGTTTACATTCCTCATCCTTACTGGGAGAGGAAATATTTTTACAAGGAAGCACTGCTTTTCCTTAATCCAGGGTTTGCCTGTTCAGAATTGTCAATACTGTCAAATCATTTCCTGTATTTCATTTTAAAGGGTTTTTTATTTAAGTGTGTATATGTAAAGTAACTGTTTAGGAATTCACGTAGATTGATTTACTGCTGGAATTTAATAAAAGGTAGATGTATGAGTTACTGTGCATTTGCACTTTAAGTCAATAAAACCTTTTAGTCCAGAGCTGGATGAGTAATGGCTGTTTTAGTTATTCGGGATTACTGTGGGTTAAAGGCCATGTGTTGTAACCATGGTAGGTTTATACTGTTTAGCTAACAAAAAAGCAAGTCTAGTGTCAGATGGTGGGAGAAAAAAAAGAGACAACATTTTAAAAACAACCTCAAAATTAAAAAATAAAAGTATTTTAAATTCCTTACTTCCTCCCTTCTCTTAGATCTCTCCACGATCTTTTGCCTCTGTCCCTGCTGCTCTCTTCTGTCCTGTCCACTACTCTGCTCTCTCATGTTTGTTAGCTGCTCTCACTCTCTCTCTATCGCCCTCTCTCTCTCTCTCTCTCTCTTTCTCTCCCTCTATCGCTCTCTCTACCATAAAATGGTAAATAGAATAAAATGGTAAATAGAAGCATGTTGTTATAATCATTATGATAAAACAAATAGATAAATAACAGCAAGATTGAGTAGTTTGCACATAAACATAATTAGAGACTAGCAAAGATATATAAAGTAACTGGCACATCTTAATAAAAGGCAAAAAACTAATTAAATATATAACTGAAGGTGGAGGGAATTAAAGTCAAACAAAGTGATTTATTCAATGGAATCATTGATGTCAAAAAGGCTCATAGTTTTTAGACAAGAAAACCAAAAGTCTTCACTTTTGCAAAGCTTAGAGAAACAGTCTCCACCTCTCTCAGTGTTTATCCCATTCGATTCTTTTTATCTTTCGTACTGATATATCTCCCTAATGATGAGAATTTATATGTATATGTACTCAATTAGGAACACATTAGGAACAACTGGTGGCCTATAACCTCATTCTTTGAAAGGTTTGTCTCTCGGTAATACACTTTATGGAAAACTAAAATTGCTTTTGCTCATTAGCTTCTATTCCTATTCTCTCAGGTGTACTGTACTACACTCACACATAGAGGTCATCCTGACCTTGTCAGACAGAGAGGTATAACACAACACATTAAAGTTGGTAGCAATTTGAACAATTCCTTATTATGCCAAAGGTCTAAGAGATTTAGGGCTTGTTTCACACCTAAGAAGCTGCTGCTTTCTAGGTGTGGATTTTTAAGTACGGAGCGACTGCGCATGCATTGTCATATAGACTGCATAATGTACGTAGCGGTTACATACATAGAATCACTACATGTGGTCATTAGGAGCGAAGCGGAAGAAGTGGAAGGAACTTGTCGCCACCGGAGGTAAGTTCACACATTAGGGGGCATTATTAGGCAGTGTAAAGGTTTATTTGACATACACACGTATATTGATGTATTACTATATGTTTTGTGCTCACTGTTTTTGGTTTTTTTAGGCAAACACAACACACATCGCAGCATGTTTATAAGGCTTACCATACTGACACTGATATTACTACCAAGCTAAGCAATGCTGAGCCTTCTAGTTCTATTAGCGTAGCATCTCTAAGCCTTTCACGTATTCTGTGCTTGGCTTTTACAGACAGAAAAACACATGTCAAATAGATTGACATGTGTTTTTCAGATTGTGTGCCCACACAGCAGGCAAATCTTTATCCTGCGGTTTGCCATCGCACTAAAGGCGACTTAGATAAATCGCCTTTAGTGAATACGTCGATTTGTATATTTTATATGGCAGACATCTGGACGATTTCTGTCCAGCAATGTTTGCCTTGACAATTTGGCCAAAGGCTCAAGTCCCAAGACTTTGCCTTTAGTGAATAGGGCGATTGAAAAATCGTCTCCAAAGTCTCAGGAGTTTAGGCGATTTGGACCAAATCGAACTTTGTAAATACCCCTTGGAAAGGTTTCAATTAGAAAGTGTAGTATGGAAAACCGCTGAGCACATAAAACCCAGATGTAACATTGATGGGAATCAGTGCACTAAATTTAAAACCCACTCCTATCACATATAAACAGGCTCATGGCTCAAATATATTATCAGATTTGCATGGAATTTACAAACATCTCCTAATGCATTAGTTAAAAAAAAAACTTTCTCCAGCACCCTACAAAACTGACAGAGATATCTTAAAGAATGTACACGGCACCAAGCTTCCGACAGACTTTCACTTAAACCGGCCAATTCAAAAAGCAGTTGTAAGCATTTCTGGCAGTCCACAGACTATTTTGTTGGTGGTCCAACATAACACACTGTAGAACTGTTAGGCTGATAAGCCAGATAATTGTATAGTGTGTACCAACCACATCGTGGGCTGTATTCACAGATCTGTTTTTTAAATTTACGCAATTATACGCATGCACATAGGAAGCCAACACCCAGCATCACCCATGACACTCCCCTCTCACAGCCATGCAATCATACACTTACGCCCCCATAGACCGCCTCTATCTTTACGCGTGTACTTACGTGCGTATAAGTATACCGTACATGCGATTCTATGTAACCGCGCCCTCATAGCCTCATTTAAATGCCTCTATTTCAACCCCGCCCCTCTGTACGTATGTCCCCAAGTGCGATTCACATGTCTGTGTTTAAAGCACTTACATGCGTATATTTAACATGACTTACATAAATAAAGTTACTACCCATGCGCTGTTCATCCAAACCTAAATATACGCACGCAACTCCACCTGAAAACGGATCTGTGAATATGGCCCTGTATTATTATTATTATTATTATTATTAAAAATATATACGACTAGTAATACATATTAACAGAAAAATCCTTATATAAGGCCATTTTGTGTTTGTGACCTAGGGTGCGTTACATTTGTTTTTCAAATTCAAGTAGCAACATTGCCTTTGATTTGCTACTGAGATTTATTGCAGTTATTTATGATAGTGTTATAATTAACAGTTCATATTCTCCCATGCCTAATGTTTCATGCAGTCCAGACATCACTTGAAGCTGTCTAGCCATTTAAGTTTGCAAGTGCTTCCTTCCAGTTAAAAAGGTCTGCAGCCAGCAAGTCAGCAGGATAATAAATGGGAATGGCTAATAGTCACCACCCTGTAGAAAAGATATGAGTCAGGCAGCTCTGTAACAACTTGGATTCTGAAATTTGACAGTAAAATACCTGCAGTTATTGCCTGTGTCTCTGACTTCATTATTGATTAATGCATTGCACATCTTATTATTTAGAGTGACTGACTATATTCACATATTGTGTTTCTGCATATTTTTGGTTTAAAATATTTTATTAGTTTTTTTCCTTTAATATAATTTAAATAAAGGAGTCTCATCGTAGATAAAATTGTATTGTCTGTTAAGATGTTCTAAAAATTTTATGTACATTGTGATGCAATCATTTGGACAATGCAGATTTCGTATATTTAGAATGTTGGTTAAAGTAATATAACTAATAAGTAAATGACAATAAAAAGCCTGTTATCTTCTGAAGGGGGTTAATAGACACAGCTTGGGGATAGCAGCCACTGAGTGTTGGGAGCTGATAGCTCACAGCTCAGATTTAAGATACTGTACAATTTATTCCTTTAACAGTGTTTCCATCAGCTTCTCCAAGGAAAGAAGATTTAGGAATACCAACTAAGAGAGAGCGAGAGGCTTGGTTTTAATATTAACTGCCCATATTCAGATTTAGCCCATTGGAAGTCTCACTTTCTACATTACTTTCTTTTCTCTTTAGATAAAGAGATCTTCTTTGTTGCTTTGTAGGAAAAGATTAAGGTAATGTGAGATGTGAAAGTTGGGAAACATATATCTGTTTCGATGTTAAAGGTCATTAAATATTGGCTTTGTCCAAAAAAAAAAATCCCAAAGATTTATGGTTGTATAACTGTTGGTAATACTTAAGCAATCGCAGGAAAGTATTGTTGCAATAACAGTCTCTACAATCTCTTGGCAATGGGAAACACCTAAATTCTCTTGGCAATGTTACAGTTGAAACTTAGAAGCAATAAAGATGTTGCAGAAGATGAAGACAGTATTGACATGTGGTTGGAAGTGCATGAGTCATAGCATATGCCAAGAAAAGAATGTTGGTTCTAAGCACAGCTTTTGTGGAATGTAGAAATCAGTGTCCTCTACAGACATAGGCCAAAGCCCCTCAGTGACAGAAAAAAAGGACTACAATTGGGCTCCATGGATTGGATCCAGGTTTCTGATACTGCTGAGCTCAGAGTGTAGCGGTAATCTGGATCCGATGTGCAGGTGAGGGGATGCCACTCCACTATCATGCACAGACTTATTATATTCCCCGAACCCTGCCTGTGAGCCTCTCATATATGGGGATGGTACAGAGGTCTGGCCAGGGCCGGATTATCCATGGGGCTATCAGGGCGGTCGTCCTGGGGCCCCCACACACAAAGGGCCCCCACAAATTGC
>WWET01000023.1:987545-999562 GCA_011038615.1 Limnodynastes dumerilii
CACCTCTCAACTCTAATACTGTTTACAACAGATGAAATATGACTCCCCTGCAATCAACATGGTTTAGCCCAGAAGTAACTAATTTCAAGCACTTACTTAAGTCTGGATCCAGCCCATTCTCTATGATGACTATGGACCAGATCCAGACTTCTGATGCCACTGCTCTCTGTCCTCCAAGCTGCAATGCCAGATCCCTGCAGGATACACCTTTCCGTGCAGATGAGTTAAGCCAGTCCCCTAGCTCGCAAGAACATATGCTACCTGACCCCCTTGAAACTTCTGAGCCCCCCTCTTTTTTTTTTTTTATTCTTTTTTTTTTGTCATATAGACGTAGAAGGAAAGTACAGGTATATTCAGAAACAAGATATCGAAGCAAAACAGATGAACATAATAAGCAACATTCACATATGTAATAGAAACAATCTCGAGTCTCTGAAGAAGGTACTGAGCTGTAAGCGGATAAATAAAGAGAAGAGGCCTCAGTAGTCTGTCTTACTACATGGTCATTTTTAGGTCCTAACTGGGAGCTAGTCCTAGTTACATTGAGTACCTGTAACAATTTTCTGAAAACAAATTGATTTATTGAAAGGTTTAGAAAAAAGAGGGAATGTAGAAAGAGGGAGAAAGAAGGGACAGGAAAGTGGGAGAGGGGGGGGGGATTGGGAAATGTAGGGTAGGTCTCCATCGCAGTATAATATTCAGAGGGCTAGATATGATTGGGTTTGAGTCTGAGGGGTAGAGTATTATCTCAAAATGTAAACAGGGTCAGGAGTAGTCACGTCATGATTGGAACTCAGGAGTCTCTTTAAATTGCATCCATGCAAACCACAACAAAGTGAAGCGCAGGAATTGATCATGGGCTGAGAGAGTGATAGAGTCCATTGCCTGATAAAAGTCTATTCTATTAATCCATTCCTTAATTGTCAGAGGGCTAGTGGATTTCCAATGAACTGGAATAATGGCTATGGCCGCATTGCTTAGGTGTCTGATTATGGAGTTTTTGTAGGAAGATATAGGAATAGAGCAATGTGTGATTAGCCAAAATTCTGGGCCTTTAGGGGTGTCATCTCCAAAAAGGAGTTTAGCCATTCTAATGATTCTGCTCTAGAAGGAGGAAAGCCGGGGGCAGTCCCACCATATATGTAGGAAGGTACCTCATCTTTAGCAAGTGTCAAGAGTGGTAGGGAAAATGGCACAGAGTCTAGAAGGGACCAGATCCCAGCGTGAGAGTAGTTTATACCTTGTCTCAATTATGGAGGAACTATATGAGGAAAAGTGTATATTTTGGAAGACCTTAGTCCAGACGGAGTCTGAAACAGGTGAGGGTAGTTCTCGGTTCCATGCAGAGGTGAACGTAGGTTCTAAAGTCCTAGTGCATTCTAAGTCTATGAGTAGCTTATAGAGCATGGAGATCACATGTTGAGAGGGAGATTCGCAGATACAGAGGGTCTCAAAACCGGTCATTGGGCCCTGGCAGCGATTAGAGTTAGGGAGGGACTGGATAAAATGCCTGATCGGGAGATAAGCCCAGTGCTCATGAGGCAAGAGATCATGTTTTTCTTGGATGGATTGAAATGAGAGGACCCCTCTAGAGTCCACCACCTGATTAACCCTGAATAAACCTGTGTCTGTCCAAGTCTTAAGGGGTCATGAGTGTAACCTGGAGGGAATTTATTGTTATGTATGAACAAGGTGAGCCAACCTCATTTAGTATGAGGACCAAGTCTGGATAGTAAGTGCTTAACACATCCTTAGTGTACTATCTGCATACCTCTCCCCTCTTATTATCTTATTCCAGTCCTCTTCTGCTTTGTGGTCTGCACTTCCAGTGCAAAGGTCTAGACCCTGAGGATCCATGTAATGAAGTAGTTTTCCGCTGGAAAAGACTAGAAAATGCCCCCTTTTCATTAGTTTGGATTTAGTACTATATCAATATACCAATATATAAGTTAATCTTGAGCAGGTGCTAGAAAGGTACGGGGAAATCTCATAGATACAAAATTTGTATCTGTGAGATTTCTCTATACCTTTCAAGCACCTGCTCTAGATTAATGTATAAATTGATTTGAGAAACCACCATCTTATGGATGTTTGTTTTAAAGCATGTCTGGGATAGCAGCAGAGAGGGGGTGCTATTACAGAGTGGCTATTTTGGAAACTTGGGTATCTCTACGGTGAGTGAGCTCTCAATTTAAAAATACATGTTATATGACTCAAAGTTGAGACTGACAGTATAGAGTTAGGACCACCAAAACAAAGAAGACTTGTAAGTGGCTGCTGGCTTATCATATATCTGCAGATGTATGTAACAAATTCTCTGACATTTTTTTTTTAAGATAGAAAGTTATGACTAGTTACTAGTTAATTGCAAGAATGCTGGGGTGACTGCGGTTCTGCCGTTCTAACAAATAAGCAAATATTTCTATACAATCTTATTTGATGTTTGGTGTTATAAAAAATAATTCCCTTACAAGTGCTTTATTTACCAGTAAAAGCTTGCATTTTGGTATGAGGTTAGACATGTGCCCTCTTCTTTTGGAGACTGCATTCTATATTCACTTGCATTCACTATAAATATACAGTCTCATTTTCAGGGCTTGAAGTGAGGGGGTATAGGGGGTATACCACTGATTTCATTAAAAAGCTGTATATCTCCATTCACTTCTGTTATTTCTATATTTTCATACCGCCACTTCTAAATGTCCATACCGCCACTTGGGTGTGGGTCCCTGCTAAGAAAGGCCCTATTTAAATACTGGCTTGGATATCGATTGCTTATGCCTCTATGAAGCATGGCAATCGATCCCCGGAGCACCGAACACAGTGCTCCGAAAGGTAGGACTGACCCTAACCCTCCCTTCCCTGCAGCCTGACCCTAACCCTCCCTTCTCCCTAGCCTGACCCTAATACTCCCTTCTGTATAGCCTAACCCTAAGACCCCCTCCCTGCAGCCTGACCCTAACCCTCCCCTTCTATGGCCCTAACCCTAACCCTCCCTTCCTAAGAGCCTAACCCTACCCCTCCCCCCAACACTAAAAGTCCCCAGAGATGTTACTCACCTCTCCGGATCTGTCAGACGTGTGTCCGGCGGGTCTGTGGCGGGTCCTGCAAAAATGAATGGGTGAGTATGCTCATCAGCACACTCACCCATTCATAAAAAATTTTTTAAAATGGCTCCCTATTCGAAATAGAGACAGCCAAAAAGGAACTTTCGGCTGTCTCTATATCTGAAAGCAGCCCATCGTAGCAGGGACTTTTAAGTGTTCAACCACTGCTCATTTTCTACAAACAGTATAGTAATTTAAAGCAAATATTTCATCAGCTGCTATAACCTCCGGTTTGTTTATTTGAGTTAAAGCTTCTTTCACATTGCACTAGGTTTTTCTCTAAACGCTATTGATTCCAGTTATATGGTTTATTAATTAAGTCATGTGAATATAATTCACTTTTGTCTGTGTAATACTAATGCAAAGTATTCAAGATATAAAATGTAATTTAAGAGGTTCAAGGTCACACAAAATCTTTTTAAAACATGTCTGTCAGAGGGTGGTAATAAACACAAATATATTGTGATTAATAAAGTTATCAATTAGCCTTAATTTGCATGTTTCAGGTTTGGAATATTTTTTAAACCTACCCATGTTTATGTCTCATTTCATTGTGTAAAGTTTATATTTCACTTATGTACATTTCCTGTGGTTATGCAGTTTGGGCAGTACAGAAACTAATGTCTTTACTGAGTCCAATACATTATATGTGAGTGGATGGAAATATGTGCATTGCACTCCCAGATGTTGCTGTTCTCCCACCCAGGCATCCACTGTATCTATGTGAATGATATCAGAGTGAATTAAGAAAAACAGATTGCAGGACTGCGGTAGCCGCAAGCAGCAATCTGTAATTGAAAGATGACGGCTTGTAATGAAAAACAAGATAATTAATATAAAACTATAATACATTTATGATGTTATGATTAATGGTTGCACCAAATAAGTGCGGACTAGGATGGTTGTCTTGGAAAATACCTAGTGCGGGTTGCAATTATTCAGCAAGACTACCAACAGGCAGCACTTAGACAAACAATTTATGTGAAATTTAAATTGCTCCTGTTATGTGGCGGGCTCATGATATTTGGAATACAAATTTACTATAATTATCATACACCTTGTAAAGTGCTTTAGCTTATTATCAGAAATTGGTGACAAAGGCAATTGTCTTTGCCCGCAGGCTAAATAAGGCCCCCTGTGACACTGCTGTGGCCAAAACGGAATAGCCACTGGCTCCTTTATTATATAAATGTGGACTGCAATTGAGCTGCATTGTATTTATTTCAATTGGAATAAATATAAACATTTAGATACTTATTCTATCTTTCCTTCGTCCTCTACTCTAGAGTTTTATTAAAACCTAAATTAATACTCATTTCTGTGACAGTCCCCAGTGGTAATAAGGTATGGGGAATATGGTTGTCAGCCCTTAATGCTTGCCAGAAAGTGGACATTTATTTGATCAAAATTGGGGGCTTAGTTGGTGGATCATTGTAGGGTTTGGTTTATAGTGGATCAGTTTATATGGCAAAATGATTGCTTGTACAGTATGTCATCATATTGCATAAGTCAAGTTTATATTTGGTAAAGTGCATTATGCATATCCAATCTCACCACCAGCCAAGTATTAAAACATTTACTGTAAAACTTTCTACTCTCCAAAACCCCTGGTTATCTTTGTAATTTTCTGCAAGAGCAGAGAATCAATAAAGGTGGGTGCATGGGTCACTGATGCAACTTAATTCCAGGATCCAATGTCACACAATGTCAAGCAAACAGTTTCCACAGTCCTACAAAAAGCACCCTCCACACTTGTCACTTTGATCTCCCTTACAGGATTTCCTAAGGAGAGAAGAAAACTTGGCAAGTATGCTTTCTATTTGCAGAAGTTTGCCACATATATTCTTTTGATGTAGTAACCTATGCATAGTCCAGCTCTCCACATTTGGCTTGGGACACATCATTTGAGCTGAATGTAGCAATATATGCCACAATAAAAGTAAAAATTTCTCTCTTTAAGACCTGCATTTATATGAGGAAACAAAAAAAAACAAAAAGAGCACATAAGTCAATAAATAAATGACTTCTTGAAGGGTGAAATATGCAAGTAGATGTAGCACTTTGTCAAGCCGTTTGGTGTC
Organism: Limnodynastes dumerilii; assembly: GCA_011038615.1. Classification (NCBI taxonomy): domain Eukaryota; kingdom Metazoa; phylum Chordata; class Amphibia; order Anura; family Limnodynastidae; genus Limnodynastes; species Limnodynastes dumerilii. The sequence goes on from WWET01000023.1 coordinate 992,734, forward strand.
ATCGAAACGTGTGTCGGTTGTTGGCAGCGAACGGAAGTCCAATTACTGAGTGCATCGGAGGATCCCCATGCTGACTGCCATTTTAACTTTCCTCTCCTTTTGACTATTAGCTAAGTGAAACCCTGCACCCATCTCTCAAGGTAGGGAGGGCCAGGTACTGTACGGAAGTGTGAAGAGTGGCCGTAAAGCCGATATATCTACATAGGGACATTTGATTATTTTATCTAGATAGGGTGTCGGGGAGTTCTCCTAGATTGCAACAATGTTGATATCAGCTGTTGCTAATGTATCATATGGTGAATGATTTTTGCAAGGAGTAGGGAAATTTTGGGGAGGGGTCAGGCTCCCAAAGTAAAACTAGTAACAGTAACTGTTACTGTTACTAGTATTACTTTGGGAGCCTGACCCCTCCCCACTGTTCAAATGGCAGTAGTGTCTTAATACAGATCTCCTGAGTACACATATAGCAGATGGATAGGGACTCACCTACAGGAGGTGCCTTGATGCTGGACAGGTGAGCTTAACCCAATTATATTGTGAACTAAGCCTCCTTTTTATGTATGTGCTGACACTGTAGCGCTCAGCGTAACATCGCTGCTCTGGCCCGACACTCCCCCTTGTAGGAGCGTATTAACTCTCCCTTACGCCGGCTGAAGGCTACCCTAACTTCAGTCGGCGTAAGGGAGAGTTGATACGCTGGGACGGCGGCGTTAGTACGTTAACACCGCCCTCCCAGCCTCATTACCCTCCCTTCCCCCGCCCCCCTACACTAACTTCAGCGTAGGGACGCTGGGGGACGTCCCCTCCACCGTCCCTACGGCGCTACTATGGACGCCCGATTGCCAACATCTGCCCGGCGAATGCGCATTACGCTTACGGCTGCCGTACTAGCGACGGCGGCCGTAGCTCTGGATCAGGCCCATAGTGTTATATAATGTTTGTTTGGAGCGCCGGACCTCTGTTTTGTTCCTTGTAGTTTCACAGTGGTCACTTTGGTCCTTGGCTGCACTTCTCCATTTATATATACACTTGCACACATTTCATAGATTTGATTAGAAGCACGGCCTGTGTTTTCTTGTTACTGTTACTAGTCAATATAGTTCTCAACATTTATAGACTACTTAAGTGAATGTTATGAAGAGCAGTTATAAACCTGCTTTGAATTGAGCCCTTGTTGTGTCCATGATAATTATGGGAGTAGTCACACAACTCCCACAAGAAATCAATCAGGCTTGCACAACCATACAAAGAAATATATTCATAAAAAGATTTTACACACTATTGTTGGCATTACCATAAGTCACACAGAGACAGGGATATATACTTTGGGCCCTGCACAGCCTTTTGTGTCATAATTTCCCCTTTGCCTCATATACTGTACAGTGTGAGATGGTGGTGGGTTTCATACTGTAATTTAATAGGAGACAATATTAGGGGGGCTTTGTAACACAGTAATGGTGTGAATATACCACTTTATGTATTCCAGTACAAAGGACACAGAGCATGGAATGTTGCTTTTTTGTGTTGTCTATAAACCTTTAAATTGCTACTGTTAGCAGAAAATAAAATGTTTGAAGTTGGTAAAATAATCTTTTTATTCATATAAAGCATCTGGGCCGTATTCAGAAAACCGTTTTCACAAGGATTTCCGTGCGTATTTTTAGGATCGGATAAACTATGCATGCATAGTAACTTTATTTACGTAAGTTATGTTGAATATACGCTCGTATGTGCTTTAGGCACGGACATGTGAATCGCACTTGAGTACATACGTGCGGATGTGCGGCATAGAAATCCGCACTTGAAAATTTACATAAAAGTGGGTGGGGGGAGGCATTTAACTTAAAGCATGGAGGCGTGGTTATAAAGAATCACACGGACGGAGCACATATACGCTCGTAAGTACACACGGAAAGAACAGAGTTTTCTAGGCACTTGTAAGTCACTGACCACATGTCCGGGAGAGGGGAGTGTCGGGGTTTTTGATGGGTGTTTCCTTGCTCTGGGCGTGCGTATAAATGCGTACATAAAGATAAAGGATCTCTTAATACGGCATACTATGATTATGTATTCAGTGTCAATTTAAAGTGTACAGAAAATAATGTTTGTCATAGTTTACTTGTTGGCCAGCAATGTTTCTTTATATAGCTCAGTGTTTAAAATGCATTTATTCGGATGCTGTTACATTATCACTGTCAGTCTGTTGATTGTTGATGTTGATTTCAAGGCCAGAGAATAATTGGTAGCACTCAGAGACATTTACTAACCACATATATGCATGCAGACATACAGTACAGCATATTAAATGATAAGTGTGTCTATTTTTCTTCCTAACCATTTCATACGTTTATGCCATGTGACATGTTTTTGTTCTGATAGCAGTAAAATCAGGGGTCTCCTTGTCATAATGGTAGCCAAGTATGGGCCAATTAGCACCAGGGTTTTATGTGCCATCTATAATCAGCCTGAGCACTAGATTTTACACATAAATGGTTAAAAGAAAAAAACTAATTTTGTCCTTGACATCCTGATGTCCAAGGCCCACTGTTGTCTATAATGCTGCATAACACTATTTCTCTTTATTGCTGTGGACACAATGACAACTTAATTAATTTTTTTTTTTTTTTGCCAAAAAACTGTGACATGGTTTGTCTTTCTGATAGCCCCACTGTAATGAGAAAAGTCCTAAATATATTTTTTTTCAGTATTAAAGCATTAATGGAACCCCATGCTGATGTAGTTTTTATAATTTTTTATCATTAAATTAAGTCAAAGAGATGCAAAATAAAATATATTTTTAACAGGTGTCTATGTTTACTACCTTTAGGATTGTAGGCTTTAGGGGTATATTTAATGGTATTTCATATTGTCAACTGTTAAGATGTTGCAAATGTCAACCAATCAGACAGAAGCTTTTCCTTTACCAAATTCACTGAAGAAAATAATAGCTAGAATCTGATTGGTTGTTATGGGCAACATCTCCACTTTTCCTTTTTAGAAGCTACATAAGATATACCCTCCTATCTTTTCTAATATTGAACATTTCCTTGATTTTACAAGTACATATAAAAGATTAATGAGAACACGTTCTTCTCCATTATAGCTATTATTATAGTTCAGACCATCTACAATTACAAAAACGCCAATGTCAATTAACAGAAATAATATGTGAGCTAAATTTTCTTAAATATTGTCTTAGTATGAGACGATCAATTATTTGGAAGCATATAAACCATTTGAGAGGAAGTTATAAAATACATTGATGTTTAACTGCAGCATATACATGTGTAATCCTTAACACCAAAACAAATAATAAAGTTCCAGATGCTCAGAGAAAATAAGTAGGGGGGTCAAGAACAATCAGAAGCCAATCAGAAAGTTATATAATTAACAGCAGCACAAAGTATTTTCAGCACATCTATGTATATATAATTTACTGACTTTGAAGTTGTGGGAGGTAGGAGAACAACTGACCAGTGTGTTTCAGTGTTAGAAATAAGGGTTTCACTGTTGTGTGTTATTTAGAAATGGAGCAAGCCTTGGAGGCTGTGGTATTCTTTTTTCCATCATGAGGCACATTTCTTGTTAAGCCCTTGTTGTTATATACTGATATGACAGCTCCAGTTACAGCAAACAAACAGTTGCTATAAACATGAAATAGTGTGTAGTGACCCTCAAGGACTACTGAGATATAGAGGGGGAAATTATTAGCAAAGTATATGATTAAAACATATATGTATAGCCATTATAACGTTCTCACGTAGCAAACTAAATAGGAGTCTTAAATCAAACACAGGGAAAACTTGCTTCAAAGTTATTGTATAAAAGTTTTGTAATATAAAAAGACAGCAACATTTATAATAAAGCAACTTTGTGCTACATTTCTCTCAAAGCAGCATGTGAGTGCAGCAGGTAAAATAAAGGCTATATTCATGACGTGTTCCGCCTCTGCAGGCAGTCTAGTGAGATCCATCACCTGGGGCTAGCTGGCAGGTATGTACCTGTTCTCCATCGCCCCACGACCCCTCCCTGAGACTAGAGGTTGCAGGACTGCATTCCCCAGGGGTCAGAGGCAAGTGTGCGGGAACACGGCAGGCGCTGGGACCTGTGGGATGTGTCCTCTTATTAGAGCTGCAAGCTTCCTGGACAAAAACCTATAGAATAAGACAGAGGACCTGCACTTCCCTAAAGCTCAGCACTGACACTGACACTTCTATACTGCTCAGTACGGACACTGACACTTCTATACTGCTCAGCACTGACACTGACACTTCTATACTGCTCAGCACTGACACTGAGAAACTGCCCCGGGGTCTCCTATACTGTTGGAAAGTGACACTGAGACTTCTATACTGCTGAATAGTGACACTAAACAGCTGCAGTGGTGGCGTCTCTACTGATGGATAGTGCCACTGAGGGACTACACTGGGGACTGCCCTACTTCTGAATAGTGAGAGCCAGGAACTGATCACAGGGCTCATTTACTTCTGCTCAGTGACACTGAGGAACTCATCACAAGGCTTCTCTACGGCTGTACAGTGACACTGAGGAACTCATCACAAGGCTTCTCTACGGCTGTACACTGAGGAACTGATCCGGGAGCTGGGACTGTAGGACAGTGATACTAAGATACTGCACCTGGGGCTGTCTCTGAGACATCGGGGTTTGTGTTCTGCTGGGGTCTGAGACATCGGGACGTGTAGTGCTGTAGTGACTCAGACATCGGGGACGTGTGTCCTGTTGGAGAGTACACGGAGCCTCTGGACCAGACCACAGTATGGGGCTGTCGCAGTCGCGATCTCCGGTGACCCGGGAATTAATGGATAAGACCGGCTGTAAGTAGCACACAGCAATGCTGGCATGTATAGATAGCTGCTTGGCTTGTGTCCACACATCCTTATCTGTGCCATACCAGTCACTGACATCCAGTCTATTATGAAGGAGTTTGTCTGTTTTACATGTTAAGCTCTGGTCCATTCTGTTTCATACAGTACTAAGTAATCAGAGGGTGTCTATTATAGCTTTGGCTGCATTCTTTTTAATGATTTTATCTTTCATGCATCCTACAAAAATGTTGTTAATGTAAAATAATTTATGATATAATCTTGAGGTTTTGGGGGAGTAAAACATACATGAAACATTTTTGTAAACTGATGCCTTTTTAACAATTTGGTATTCGGATAACTTGCACAACAAATATTTCACAGAGGTTCTCAACTAGTGATACCTGAAACAGTATGTAGTGGTACATAGGAAAACTAGACAGGAAAGAGTTTAGACATATTTATATTTTAACCATAAGCTTAACAGATGGCAGAGGGTATATTTAATAAAATCTGTTGGAGACACAATGACATGAAAAAATGGATTTGAAAATCATAACAAAAAGTGTAATAAATGTATAAGGTGAGTGGGCATATGCATGGTAATATACAAGGGGAGGGAACACATCTAAAGAAATATGTAAAAGAGCTAAGAAGTGGATGTTCTAATTGCAATACCATAAAAAGGATATATAGGAAGAAAGGCATGAGGAAAAAGGTTATGAGGATAGAATGGGATTGGTCATTGGTACTTCAACCCCTTTCCATAGTGGTTAACTGGTACACACCAAAACAAAGTTACAAAGGTTGGGAAACACTGGTCTATAATAATATGTCTGGTTCTCATTTGTGTGAAAAAAAGAGAGGGGGCTGTTAGTTAGAGGAAGAGGGATGATGATGTTGAAAACTGGTGGGTAGAGCCGTAACTAGAAATTTTAGCGCTAGGGACAAAAAGGAAAATTGGCGCCCCCTGTGCCTGAATTCCAAGCAAATTAAACCTTAAATATTAATTTACTGGTGCCCCCTTAAGCTTTACTGGTGCCCCCTAGTTACAGTCCTGCTGGTGGGGATACTGAAAAGTAAAGCAAGAAGCCTCTTTGTGGGGCAGATATGAATTGGGGTTTGAGATCAGAATGGCTTGACACATACCTAAATAATAAGTAAATGAAATAGTTCTGAGTTAGTAAATTCATAGTTTCCAGTAAACAGTTGTTATCAAAACACAAATCATTATTTAGTACTTAACCTATTGACAGTCTCAGTCAGAGCAGACATAAGTTTGGAAACATAGTTTCAGCTATATTATGATATAAAGAGGAACTATAGAAAGGAAGCAGTTAGATATCTAGGAACACATAGGAATAATTTGTAGACTATGGACCAGCTCCAGAGTTAGATACATTAGGCCACTTACACACGCAAGGTGCATAAGTGGCCTGATTGGAGTGGAGGGCGCATGCATACTAGCGTATCAGAAGAAATGGGCTGTACATCTCCTCTGTCCGCTAAGGTGTGTGTGGGGAAGCAAGGTGTTCTGGTTGACAAAATAGCCCAAAAAAAACAAATACTAATTGAAAAGGGGGCTTGTCTTCATGGCCATGTGGGGCACACTGACATAGATGTCTTAGATGTCTTTGCAGTCAGATACTATGACCATATTATCAGTATTGTCATTTTACATGTTTTATTGTAACAGTGCCATTATATTAAGTAGCTCTTTACAACTTTAACAGACCTTCACATCAACCTCTGTCGCATTACAGTCTAATTTCCTAACATATACACACTCCCAGGCTAGGGGTAATAATTGCCCCGTGCAGCATAACAGTGGGGGGGAACGGGGATTATTTGTCCTGTTTTCGGACTCCAATATGTTGGGAGGAATGCTAACATACCCCACATGTATTAGACACATTGGAAACCACCCTTTCAAAATGTTGCATTTGCCACTGAGAGGCAGTGCCGTTTCTAGACCTAGCAGAGCCCAGGGCGGTAAAAATTCCCCC
>WWET01000023.1:1000230-1018688 GCA_011038615.1 Limnodynastes dumerilii
CACACACACTCCCTCATTATACACTCACACTGCCCCTTCCTCATACACACACTGTCTCCTCTGCTCCTTTACTTACCTTATATTTGCTCTTCTTTATCTTCTGTATTCTGCTCTGTGTTCTCTGTCTTCTGGCTCCCCCTGAGCTCCTCTCCACGTGTTCCTCAGCCGAATGCCAGTGTGATGACGTCACGCCTGGCCGGCACGCAGTGGAAAGAGGAGACGTTAGGGAGGGAGGAAGCCGGGTGCCGGCGCCGCCATAAGGTAAGGGTTTTTTTATAGATAGCGGGCAGAGTGGGGGGGGATTAGGAACTTGCCACACTGACATAGGCCACGGCTCTCACAGGCGTCGGCACTTGTAAGAGCCACGGTCTATGTGACCACTGCACGGGGCAATGTTGCGGGAAGTGCCCCCCTTTTAGTTTTCTAGGGGCGCGCCCTGTGCGATCGCAAGGCTCGCCCGCCCCTAGAAACGGCCCTGCTGAGAGGGATGTTATTAAGATCCAGAGTTTAGAGAATATAAGATCAATGTAACAGCCATCCTTATAAGCAGAAGAATCACTCCGCTGGGAGAGGCATCAGAAGATGAAGGATTGCTAATAGGGATGTCAAAATCACCTAGTATAATGGTAGATATGTTAGAGGATAAGAACTGTAGGAGTCATGCAGAATTAAAGAAATTGTTTGTGTATAGGTCAAAGCCAAACACAGAGAGAAAGGGTTGATGATCTAAACAGCATGTACTTTGAAAGATGTAAAAGTTAGTGAAGGGGCATTGGGTACAACTTGTATGCAGCTGGTGAGAAAAGTACTTTATCCTTCACCTCCCAGTCTTCCAGGCATGAGTAAGGTGGAGTCTGTCATATGAGAGTGCAGCGTCTGCAGCCAGTGTCTGAATCTGTGAGCCATGTATATGTTAATACAAGAAGGTTGAGGTTGCTAACTAGGAAGAGGTCATGAATATAGGATAGTTTGTTGCAGACAGAGGGCGCATTCCATACGGCACATCTTAGGGATTTTGGGAGTGATGGGAGACAGGTGATGTGTTTGAGGTTGGCTGGATTTCTATCATTTCCTGAATTGGAATGATTTGTCTTAGAGACATGAGGAGGATCTGGATTTGAAGATATATCACCAGATACCAGAAGAAGTGAAAGATATAGAAAAGAATTGCCTGATCTAGGAGATGTTATATTGGGCTGGATGCAGACTTAAGTAAGTGCTTGAAATTAGTTACTCCTAGGCTAAACCATGCTGATTGCAGGGGGAGTCAAGTTAATTGTATTCTTTGCATGCAGGGATATATCTTTGAATTGCTTACTGCACACAGACACTGACCAGCTTTACTATCACACTGTTATTTAGACTTGGGATAGGAAACATCACCTCTCAACTCTAATACTGTTTGCAACAGATGAAATATGACTCCCCTGCAATCAACATGGTTTAGCCCAGGAGTAACTCATTTCAAGCACTTAAGTCTGGATACAGCCCATGGTGTTCAAAATGTGAACAATGACAAGCAGAAATTTGGGACGAGTGGACGGAATCCAAAACTGCCTGCAATTGCCAGTATTGGGTCAGATATTGAGGACACTGTAGAGATCTTGGAGTCTTAGAGCAAAAGTCTCAGACATTGCAAATGAAGAATATATGTGATCGTCCTGTGGAAGTAAAGGAAACAGTGGACAGAACAAGAGAGGGTGAGAAAAAAGTTGTCAAAAAAATCAAGCGTAAAGCCAAAACATCAAAAAAGCAAAGCAAGAAAATAAATATTCATCTGTGTGTGCAAGAAAGATGGGAAATTTATTTTTGTGGAATGTGCTTTCCACAGAGAATTTAGAGCTCAGCAATAGATGCTGTCCCATTCCTATACCAGTTTACAAAACTATGGCATAGGGCTTGTGTCAGGTCCAGATACATTACACACCCCTAAAGCCCAGCATCCTAGGCTGCAACCTTATCAACATATAAGCTGAGCATGTCTTGTTTGGGGGATATTTAATTTGGTATAATAGAGAATGAAGCCACAATGCTTCGAAGGGAGATACAGAGGAACCTTACTTTTTTTTGCGACTGTTGGCTTCTATAATAGACAGAATTTTGTAACGTACGGTGACTAGGGTGCAGTCAGTATTGTATGCTGGTGACTAGGATGCAGTCTGTCTTGTACAGTATGATTCTCACAAGGTTATGGTTTCAAGTAAGTGTTCTGTATTTTATGGCATGCACATGGGTGCTACAATGTATAACATTCACTAGTCAAATGTTTACAGGGGACCTTGATTACCCTAGAAGAGACCCTGGTTTTATGTATGCGTTGACTACCTTTACTTTGTATCTCTGTACATTTTAATGTGTTATTGAGTACTTCAATATTTCTTGCAAGTATTTATTGGTTCTTCACAGTGGTCAAAATGGAAATTTAGAATTGACGGTATGGACATTTAGAAGTGGCGGTATGGACATTGAGAAGTGACGGTATGGACATTTAGAAGTGACGGTATGGACATTTAGAATTGGCGGTATGGACATTTAGAACAGTGCTCCAAACAACCTTTGCATTCCCAGCTACCTTGTTGCTCTAGTTATCACTGCAGCTCCACCTGCTTCATTACTCCAAACAATATCTGCAGTCCCATCTGCCTCAGTGCCCCAAACAATCTCTGCACTTCCATCTGCCTCAGTGCTCCAAACAACCTTTGCATTCCCAGCTACCTTGTTGCTCTAGTTATCACTGCAGCTCCACCTGCTTCATTACTCCAAACAATATCTGCAGTCCCATCTGCCTCAGTGCCCCAAACAATCTCTGCACTTCCATCTGCCTCAGTGCTCCAAACAACCTTTGCATTCCCAGCTACCTTGTTGCTCTAGTTATCACTGCAGCTCCACCTGCTTCATTACTCCAAACAATATCTGCAGTCCCATCTGCCTCAGTGCCCCAAACAATCTCTGCACTTCCATCTGCCTCAGTGCTCCAAACAACCTTTGCATTCCCAGCTACCTTGTTGCTCTAGTTATCACTGCAGCTCCACCTGCTTCATTACTCCAAACAATATCTGCAGTCCCATCTGCCTCAGTGCCCCAAACAATCTCTGCACTTCCATCTGCCTCAGTGCTCCAAACAACCTTTGCATTCCCAGCTACCTTGTTGCTCTAGTTATCACTGCAGCTCCACCTGCTTCATTACTCCAAACAATATCTGCAGTCCCATCTGCCTCAGTGCCCCAAACAATCTCTGCACTTCCATCTGCCTCAGTGCTCCAAACAACCTTTGCATTCCCAGCTACCTTGTTGCTCTAGTTATCACTGCAGCTCCACCTGCTTCATTACTCCAAACAATATCTGCAGTCCCATCTGCCTCAGTGCCCCAAACAATCTCTGCACTTCCATCTGCCTCAGTGCTCCAAACAACCTTTGCATTCCCAGCTACCTTGTTGCTCTAGTTATCACTGCAGCTCCACCTGCTTCATTACTCCAAACAATATCTGCAGTCCCATCTGCCTCAGTGCCCCAAACAATCTCTGCACTTCCATCTGCCTCAGTGCTCCAAACAACCTTTGCATTCCCAGCTACCTTGTTGCTCTAGTTATCACTGCAGCTCCACCTGCTTCATTACTCCAAACAATATCTGCAGTCCCATCTGCCTCAGTGCCCCAAACAATCTCTGCACTTCCATCTGCCTCAGTGCTCCAAACAACCTTTGCATTCCCAGCTACCTTGTTGCTCTAGTTATCACTGCAGCTCCACCTGCTTCATTACTCCAAACAATATCTGCAGTCCCATCTGCCTCAGTGCCCCAAACAATCTCTGCAGTCCCAACTGCTTTGTTGCTCCAGTTACCCGTGCAGTTCCATCTGCCATCTATACCACTACCACCAATCTCCACAGTCACACTGTGCAATCTAAAGACAACCTCCACTGTTCTGTCGACCCTGCTGGCCAGAGAGCCTCCTTCACCAGCCCAGTCTATTAAGCAACCTCGTCTACTCATCCTGTGTCTCCTACTCCTAATGTATCATCAAGAACCCCCAGCTTCCTATACACTTCACTTAGACAACACAGTCCCAAGGGACCCGAACCGTATAACAAATTCCCAGTGTTGGACCACTTTATTGGACATTGGTACAGCCTCACCTAGAATACTGTTTTCAGTTTCTCAAGACCTTATCTTCAGAAGGACATCAATACACTAGGAACTGGGCAAATAAAGGCAAATAATACATGGCCTGCATAATAAAGCTCAAAGTCTGGAGAATCTACACTTGCATTGCTTGGAACAGAGAAGGGAGAGGTTGGGTTATGATAGACGCTTTTTAGCTATCTACAGGAGGGTGACATCATGTCAAGGAACAGGAGTATCTATGGATGATTAACTGAGTGGTGGGTTTAGAGGAAATGTGATAAAAAAAATTAAACTTTACTAAAAGGGTAGTTAAAAAAATTTAAAAGATTTCCATCAGTGGAAAAAATAGAAGGATATCCTAAATCAAAAAATAAAACTAAGGATCAGATAGAAATGATTTTGGAGTGTACCTAAACTCTGGATCCCCACTGAATGCTGCACCAGTGGGGATCCAATGCTGACCCCTACCATATCCTTTCTGGTTCATCCTCACTTAAAATGGGGATGGATTAATTTTAAAAGAACCCCTTCCCTTCCAACTAACGCTTGCTACCAACGTGTTAAGAACTAAACTAAGATGTGTATCTTATTTTGTGTATCAAAATTATTATTCTTAGGAAACTGACATTTTATATGTAAGCAAAACAGTTTGTCAGTTTTCTTAAGATAAATGTGGTTTACAAAGTAGTAATAGAAATCTAAATTTACAAGCAAATGTTTTCCAGATGTAAATAGGTAACATTTGCATTCAACTTTAAAACACTTTAAAAATTTAATAGTATATGAATCTAAAAGAATGGCTAAAAAAAAGTTAGTATTAAGACAGTTAGCATAAACTTGACACTAATCAGCCAAAACATTAAAACCATTGACAGTTGAAATGACTAACATTATTTCCTTACAATGGCAGCTGTCAAGAGTGAAGTGTCCCTTCAATTCTTTCAACTCTTTGATATGTTGGAAGAAGGAAAAATGGGCAAGTTTAAAGATCTTAGGGCCTGATTCACACTTAAGAAGCTGCGGCTCCTTAAATGCGCATCTGGCCGAAATTACCTACTGCGCATGCGTGGTAGGTAATTTACATTATCTACGTAGCCGATTGGGGCGTATTTTTGGAAGAAGGGGGGAGGAATTTAGATTAGCTGGGAAGGGCGGGAGGGAGACGGGGAGGTGCAATGTCTGTACGGACATTGCACGGAGACTTAAGGTAGCCCTAGGGTAAGGGGGATGGAAGAGTGAGTTTGGTGCCTAACTCACTCCTAAGTGTGAACCAGGCCCATTATTATTTTTAATAATATTTAATAATATTTTTAATTATTATTTAAAATTTGTTAAATTATTATTTGCATTATGTCTTGCAGTTAGTAATCTATACAGTAATTGTATGCATTACTGTACATTTAGTAAGATCATATAATTTAGTGGTCAGTGAATTGGCAAAAAAACATGTTTGTGTTTCTAGATTTCCAGGTGGTTTGTAATCCCTTGTTACTGAGCCATAATTTGCAGAAGACCTGCTCTAAATCCTGTCTCCGGTTTATACATTTCTATGGCTTTGGAAAAAAACTGAGTAGTTATTTATTAACAGGTTCTGATATAGCGGCTTTCCTCATTATTATAAATAGCGGATTGAATATAGAGTTTATTATCAGAATAATATTATCAAGGTCTATTTTTACCTACATGATGTGAAATGGCTGAGGATTGCAGCGTTCATATACTGCACTATATTACTTTTCTCTTTATTGATATAATACATTGCGTTTTACAAAATACATTGTTTAGGACACAGACACTTGTTTGTGTTATTCCATTTGAGATTTGATAAACATAACCGGTTCCTTTTTCTTCTGGAGTAGCAGCATTTGGAAGATTGGCTGTTGGAGAAGGGACATAAAAGTATTGGACTTACTAATCAATAATGTTATTGAATATTTTTTGTTTTTGGAGGAGGAACATTTGCTAGTACAAAATATTAAGTCCTTTTGCAGAGCGAAAATAGCCATTTATCCCTCTACACAGAAAAAAATAATCTTGTTTTTTTATATAGGGTAAGAGTTTCTCCATAGATTATATAACTGTGTTTGAATAGATATCAAAGCTTTGGATAGAATATACTGTAAGATGTAAAATGTGAATGTAGCATATAAATTCTGCAGCAGGAAAAGTAAGAACTGGTACAGGGAAATGTACTCCACCAATTAGAAGAGCCTCTGAGAGGAGGCAACGTGGGCGGCCCCTCAGACAGCTGGCCAGTAGGCAGTTTTGTTATATATTTATGAGTCACATGTTGAGGTTTAGAACAATGTCATGTACAGTATACTTTGTTACATAATATAGGCCCCAGGGCATTCTTTTCAAAGGCCAAAAGATTATTTGTCAATAATTCAGCATGTAAACAATAGCATGTGTGTAGACCACTGTATTCAGTGAAAGATCATGTTACCACATTAAAGCAGCATCAGGGAACAACTGATGGGAAACAAATTTGTGGCTGACACCAGTCTATGACTAATTTCATGATATGGCGTAAAAGCAAAGCTACAGCCGGTGAGAACCATTATTTGTGATTCCAACGAACCTGGCCTATTTAACTTCAGCATTTACTAAAGGTTACCTATCCTGGTGGTGATCTTCAGCAAGTCTCTTCTCTCTTCCTCTACTCATCACATGTGGGGCAATGCCATACTGTACATGCACAGAATAGAATAATATGAAGGCTGGAGCTGTCACATGATTACATGTTAGTTATTCTGAGGATCTCCATCTGCTGGTGGTAAGCAGAGATTAGCTCTTCTTTTTCTCTATAGCTGATGCTCTGTCCCCCTAATAAAAACATGGGCCCGGATTCACAATTACATATTCCGGCAGTCTTCCATACGCTGCGTCTGCAAGTCTGCTGGAAAGTTTCACACCGATGCTGAGCTCCGTGTAGATATCAGCTGCCGCACATGAGGGGCGTGCCCATACACATGGGGGTGGGCAGAGGCATGTCAATTGTACAGGCAGGACTTGGTTACAATTCAGTATTCTACGCGGCAGGGTTTCCATGCGGAATACTTAAGGTGGAGTCCTGCTGACAGATAGCCAATCTGCACATAGAAGAACAGGGGGGAGTGTTCTGCTCTCCTACGTGTGGGGTTGTGGATCACCAGTTCCATCCAGTAGTCGCCGCAGCGGACACTAAGGTACGGAATTAGACTCTTTCTGTGAATACGGTCCAAGGGGACATCATTGCACCTCCCCTTCATCTCTCTATGCTAAATAGAATACCACTGAATGTAAATCTGAGCAGTGCTTATAATTGTGCGTGTGCACCCACTAAATACAATGGGCCAGATCCTGACCTACGGGCGCCTTATGGCCTCCTGAGGTCACTACGGCGGCATCGTAGCGGAGAGTGCACTTACGTGTCCAGATTCCCACCCTAACTTTTACGATCAGGTATGCGGCTAGCTGATCGTAATGGGGCATCCCCCACCCCGTCCCCTAATTAGCATGTCTGTCTCCATCTTTATGGCGGAGATACGACATGCGTAATGGGGGGGAAAGCCCCCTTTTCGTAAGAGCCGGCGTACGTAACGTACTATTCTACCGGCCCTTACAGCTTTGTAAGAAGGTTCATGCGCACAACTTTCAAAACACGGGAATTACGCACAACGTACATAATTCCCCTGTCGGCCATAGCCCAGGATCTGGGCCAATGTCTATATAAAGAGAATCTAGTGAGTTACTATGGCATTCCTCTGTATTCCTCCCTTCCTTTAATCATTTGCAGCACAGCACTGTCACTGTCTGACTGGCAAACTCAGATACTAGAATTTGCCTTGAACAGCCATTTCCCTGCATTTTAGAATCAATAATAAAATCTTGCCAGAGCCATCTCCTTTTAAACTTCCTTCCCCATTTAAAAGCCATTTGCTATACCTGTGTCCCCAGAGAGTAATGTGCTGTGGTATTGCATGTACAATGCATGTCCCAGACAAGCTGATGCCCTGACGTTTTATCAATTCTCCAAAAACAAAATGTTTTCCATTTGCTTCCTGTACATTGTGTCACAGTCACTTTAACCCTTTAGGAACCCTTCCATGGACAACCCACTTCAATCCAGACAGTGCAAAAAGCTTGAAAACCATGAAGCAGGTATTTAATGGAAACATGACAGGCTCAGTTACTAGTGATGTATTGCCTGGAAACAAGGAATATGGCATATCTTGGTGTGCATCTAACTCCTTTCCTACACTTGTCTTGTCTTATCTCTGTCTGGATGCATCATCTCCTCCTCTTGTTTATCTTTGGATTTTAATTCAGGTGTTTTAATGTTCAGATCATTTAATGTTGTAGTGGATAAAAACCATGATCCATTAGACAGTCTTGCTGCTCAGTGAATAGAACATTACTTTAGCTCTAGAATGTAAAGTGATGATGTGTATGCTTACTTTATAAATTCAATGAATGTGCTAGTAATTGGTGCTGCTTTTCTGATGGTTCTAACACAAAAGGGAATGTTTTTATATCTACCTTATAAAATGAAACACGAGAAAAGGAAAATTGTTCAAACGCAGATGCTCTTAGTTTAAATTTAAAGAAGATTTTCAAGTTAGTTTCTTGTTTTATTCTTATTGGACTGGATCCTAACTTCCGCTTCTGCTGCGCTAGAGATCCTCACGATCTCAAGATCCAGACTTCTTCACTGGAAGTGTTCTGAAGGGGTGGGAGTAGGTGGCAAGCGTTCAGTGTGTACGGTAAGGTGCGAGGGAGTGGGACGCTATGTTAGGGCTGAGTAAAGCTCTGACATGCAATCCTCATTCCTGCACTGACCCCATATTACATGGGGCTGATGCATCATTTTTAATGTCCTGGTAGTGGAAGTCCCATCCGTGCCAGGGGTGTGATCTCCTCTTACACACACAGAACTTAGTATTGCACTAGAACTCTACCGCCACTTCAGCCAGAGCTCAGAGTTATAAAGAGGATATAATTTTGTCAGACCTGTCTTTAATACACGATATTCGGCATTGGATGTACTATATACTGTGTGACATGAACCATTAGGGTATGTTTGATTTTGCATTGATTTTAAGCTTCTGTCTAATAATATCAATCTGTGCGAGCAGCCTTGTACTCACACTGAACCGGATCAAGACCAATGCTCAAAGTAAAAAATGCATATGCACAAATAGTGGAGATTCCGCATACAAATAGCTGAATGTATTGTAACCGATCTATGGTTAATATGAGCAGAGATGAGCACAGGACCTTACCTTTAATATTACATCCTGGGCCCCACAGAGAATCAGTCCCTACTGCATGATTAACATTCCTCTCCGACCATCGTGTGTACAACGCTGTACGCATGGCTGGTCTTCCCACTCCACTGTTGGAAAGCCTCGATCCTGAGGTTCCAGATTAGTGCTGGAAAACTTTCGCCATCTTATGGCCAGTGCCAAAATGCGGACATTTTGCTCATGCAGAGAGCAGAAAAGCCCACATTTTGGGCTCTATTTACACACAACTGTAATTCGCAATCAACGTAGCTCATCTAGGTTCATATCTCATCGCTGCGAGTCTGGGATCTACATTCATAGCATTTACTAAAACGTACCCTCTGCTGGCTGTTCCACGATGACATATGAGCTTTTTGCAGTCATCGCAGGATGTCTTCGTCTGAATGAAGTCTCGTCGAAGGTCTGCTCATGTGCAGAGGCTCTTCTGGGACTTAGTCAAAATCAAGCCCCGCCATGAGAAACACTGCACATGAGCAGACTCTACATGTCGGGACCGGCATCTGCAGTCAGACGCATCTCGCGGTCAGGTAAGTTTTTAACCTTATCTATTTTCTTTTTAATTTGTTTTTTTATTGTTTTTTCTCCCCCTAATAAAAGCTATCAGGGGGAGAAAATGGGTTTATATGGAGATACCAAATGTAAAACTCTCAGGGATAGTAAATATGACTAAGTGACGGCCCGCGCTGAAAAGAACAGACCTGCGAGGTCATGCGGTATTTACATGGATCACCATGGAAACTGCAGTTTTCCATGGCGATCCATGTAAATAATATAAAGTAATTTTGATGCGCTATCGCCAGTTTTCACATTAAAAAGGACATTACCACATGAAAACTACCTTTTGTAAATAGAGCCCTTTGTAATTCTGGATCTGACTCAAAGGGCTGGATCCAGACCTAGTTAATTGCTTGAACTTAGTTACTCCTGGACCAAACCATGTTGATTTCAGGGGGAGTCAAGTTAATTGTATTCTTTGCATGCAGGGATATATCTCTGAATTGCTTACTGCACACAGATACTGACCAGCTTTACTATCACACTGTTATTTAGACTTGGGATAGGAAACATCACCTCTCAACTCTATTACTGTTTGTAACAGATGAAATATGACTCCCCTGCAATCAACATGGTTTAGCCCAGGAGTAACTAAGTTCAAGCACTTAACTAGGTCTGGATCTGGCCCAAAGTGAGCATGTAGGGGTGTCAACTGTACTGGTAATTGTACAGTATAAGTGCTTCCTGTCATAGCCTATGCATCCAGGCCCACCATTGCTGCCATTTTATGTATGCATATAAACTGAAGGAACCCCTTCAATAGCAGATTTTGCTGGTGAAAGGCTGCTATACCTGAGGAGGTATGTTTACACAGTAATCAGATTATCTGTGTGCAAGTGGAATCAAAAGTATGGACATCCTGTTATGGCTCACACTGTTAAACCTTTAGAACAGGAGGCCTTTACCTATAGCAAGCTGCCTTCCCTTAGAGATATATGTTCTCACCGGTACTCAGGTGCCCCTAATACTTAAGCTCAAGTAGTAAAGGTTTATCCCAGGTAGCAAAGATTTATGGAGTCTGGCAGAATAGCAAGTGACAAAAGCTACTCGAAACAGTAAGCACACAACAAAAAGCATTAGGTATCAAGACACAAGCTAAGCCTCCCATGCCATTTAAAGTAGAGAGGGTCAGTTAGAGTACTACATCAGGATTAACCCAAAGCAGCTAATGGGCAACACATGGCCTAGGTAACCAGCTAGGACAGAAAATTCAGAGTGCCTGCAAGGTAAGGTGTTATGACTGCCAGCAACCGTGATAGAGAAATTTCAGTGAGCACATGCAGAGGTCAATGCCTCCCATAGAATCTGCACCCTCATCTCTGTCATTATAAAGCCTTCCACAGTCCAGGAGTGTCTGTAATTATTACTGTAGCTATTGAACAATGGCGTGGCTTCATGGCCACATGTGGCAGACTGACCTAGAGGAAGATGGTAATGGCATGTGCTGCAATAGGAAAGAATGTGAGGGATGGTGAAAGAAGATGTGAAAGAAGTATCTTATAAAACAACTAAAAAGTATATCAAACACAGGACTTGTTACAGCCAAAAACCAATGCAATTCCTTATGGTAGAATTTTTTTTTTTTCAAATATACGTTATAAACTTCCTGCTTTCACAGAGAACATTTATGGACGTCTTATCATGTCTTTGTAGTAAGATAGTACGACCATGTCATCTGTATTGTTATTTAACATGTTTTTTTTTAACATTGCCATCATATAAAGTAGCCACATTACAGTCTAATTCCCTAACATACACACACACACACACACACATATATACACACACATATATATATATATATACACACACACATGCACTCACACACACACACACATACACATACACACACACCCACAGGCTAGGGGTATTCTTAGTTTTATGTGGGGTATATTGTGGGTATGGGATTGGCATATGTGTGCCATGTCCAGACCCCTAACACATACCTCACAACTGTCCCGATTCCAGTGGTACTGTCCCGATTTCGTTTGACTTCCCCGCTGTCCTGACTTCCTTCCAATTCGTCCTGATAATTGGGCTACACTGGAGGCAGGGTTTTTTTTTGTTTTTTTAAATTAATATTTTAATTTTTGCTTCGTGCTGCGTGACAATATGGGTGGTACGGGGACAGAGATTGGTTTTTGGGCTCCAAAATGTTGGGAGGAATGCTAATATAACCCACATGTATTAAACATATTGAAAACCCCCCTTTCAAAATCCTGCGTTTGGCACTGAATGAGGAAGCATTGCTTAATAAATTTATTTTAAAAGTTGGTGACTTCAAAGCTACGATTATATACTAAGGTCATAGTATGTCATAGTCTGTATTAAAATAGAATCACTGTATGGTATTACTTTTTTGCCACTGTTAAATCAGTCGTTCAGGGAAATGTTCAGTACTGTTTAATGGCCTTCACAGCCTGCTGAGTGGCCAAACAATTCTGGGAATTTAAAAGGAACAGGTCTTCAACTAAATGACCCCATTTTACATCTCCGCTACTGTCTCAGAAATTGTCAGAATATGCTTTATGTGCTAGGCACAAGGTTATGGATGTTACAAGAAAAATGAGAAATTCCAACTATATTGAGCAATAAATGTATGGTTTAAATAAGTGCAAAGTCATTAATAATAAATACCATTGGCAAGCTCTTGTGTGCAAGTAATTCCACGGTATGCATCATGTCCTTGCTCTGCCCCTCATCCTGTTATTTGTGTATTATGCTTGATTGTTTATATGGTGCACTTGAATTACTTTTCTGTTTTGCTCGTAGTAAAGTCTGTCTGAGTATAGCTTTCTGTGTGCGTGTAATATTAGCTCCGTGGTGATTTCTGGAAAAGGAACGTCATTCTGTAATACATAAAAGGGTCAAAGGTGAGGTAAAATGGTTAGGAAAATGATTGTGGGAAATATAATCATTCTGTGGAGAGACCTATAAAAAGATAATCATAGTGGAATGCACAAACTATTAACAAGCCAAGCTTATGCTCAGGGGAAACTAGATAAACAAAGAACATTAAAAACTGTCTACAACAATACAGCAATACTTCTTAAATGGCATCTATGCAAAGCAATAAAGTGACTATATAAACTGTATGAGCATACCACTAGTCAATATAGTCACTATTACCGGCAGCACAGTGACTCAGTGAGTAGCACTTTTGTCTCACAGCGCTGAGGTAATGATTTTGATTCCCGGACTAGGCCTTATCTGTGTGGAGTTTGCATGTTCTCACTGTGTCTGTGTGGGTTTCCTCTGGGTGCTCCGGTTTCCTCCCACACTCCAAAAACATGCTGGTAGGGTAATTGGCTGAGGACTAAATTAACCCTAGTGTGTGTTTGTATGTGTTAGGGAACTTAGTATGTAGCTCCAATGGGGCAGGTAAGCGCTACGTGATCTGATACTGTGATCAGATATATAACCTGTAAATAAATAATAAATACTAGGGAAAGAAGTCCTTAGGTGGCCAAAGATAAAGTTAGGTTGCCTTGGTCTAGCACAGCAGTTCTCAACCTTTTGTTAGGAGTGTACCACTTAACCACTGTGGAATCAGGACAAGTATCATTTGCATGTCATGCAGATACATACCCACTACCTGGATATTTTATTTCTTATTTACATTTTTTGTAATTATATTTTTAACATATTACATTCAGACCCTTAGATTTTTTTATTTAACATTCTCTCTGTTCAGCTGCTACCCCTTACAATCTTGCCCAGTTGCCCCAAGTATCACTAGGCAGTGGTCCAAGTACCACCAGTGGCACTAGTACCGGTGTTTGAGAACCCCTTATCTAGCATATAGGAAAATGACTGTTATGTGTCAGCAATGGTGTTGTATGGTCAATGTATGTAGGGTCATTTATTTGCACTTTGATAAATGCAGCAGGAAGTTACCCTAAACCTACACAAACCAGTGCATCACTTTATTTCTGTGGTCATGGCAGATGAGAAACTATAATGGGCTCCATTTATCCGTGTATCCTTCTATATACAATTGCATCCTGCATTTGTTGTTTCCTACCTTTATCACAATGTCTTTTTAGTTGCTCTGCCTTTAGTCAGATAAAAATCTTCATGAACCCTGATCCAAAACACTTTCATCATCTTTTGTGAATAAGCACAGTACAATGTGTGGAATTGAATATGAACTTCACAGAGACAAGAGAGGAAACAATATGGAGGGATAACAACAGGGTAGGAAGTAATGCACACTGTGCCTTTATTGATCTGACAAACAGATAATAGAATGTGTCCTCCGACTAGATGTGGACGGAGAAACATTTGTTCAGAATGTACCAGTTTATAGCCTCACTATCTCAGAAGTCAGAGAGCGGTGGCACAAATGCAGCTTTTTTTTTTTCTTTGCAAGTGAAAGGGTTCAAACATACAGCAGATATATAATGTTCTAAGGCTGTTATTGTGACAGGCCTGGAGGATAGAACAGATCTCGGTCGCTGCATGGTGCAGCTTCTGTATTTTCTGTTCTGCACATGCACTTATATCACAATGGGGACAGCAGGGTCTGGAGAAGCTAAGATCACTGATTTACCAGAGCTAGGGTTTTTTTCTCTTCTTTATATGGTACATATATTTGTGTGAATATATGTTTTGAAGCACAAACTACATTATCTGCAGCTGTTGGCAGAGAGAGTGTCAGCAGGTAGACAATGACGTAACAAGTGTGGTTGGCTGGTATGATGGTCTTAATTTCGAAAGACTATCCTACTACAGCTTAATACAGACTGCCCCGCAGCCTAATCCTAAACCTCCATGCCCTGCATCCTAACCCTAAACTTTTAACAGCCGTAGCCTAACCCTAATCGTACGCACCGCTGACCTGCACGATTGCATTAAGGTTGCCTTATGGCAGCGTAAACTGCCATGAAGCATGCACAAGAGTGACATGGGGCCTGCACTCCCCTCTCTCTCTGAAGTATAAAAACACTACATACGCACCGCTGACCTGCACGATTGCATTAAGGTTGCCTTATGGCAGCGTAAACTGCCATGAAGCATGCACAAGAGTGACATGGGGCCTGCACTCCCCTCTCTCTCTGAAGTAGAGACCCCCGCACATACGGAAAGCGTGCAAGGGTCTGGATTTGGCCCCATTGTCATCACTGGCACTATATTCTTCCTTAGGGTCAGTTTGCTACAGATATTCTTGCATAATGTGCTTCTAGATTTGGGGCTACTTTAATGACCTTTTTTTCTATTGTTGAAAACTGTTTTGCCTCAATAATAATTCTGCTGTACACCTCATTTTGTGTATGCTTGCCCACATTTGAAGACTTGTAGAGGAAGGAAAATCAGTGGATTAAAGCTGGCCATACACTAGAGCGATTATTGGGCATTCATCATTTGGACAAATTATAGCTCTAGTGTGTGGGCAAGATGGACTTTAAAACAGTGATATTGTTTCGCTCTCCAAACAAGTATCAGACCCAAATTAACAATATATTGCTGTGCCTGTGTCATGCAGCACTGTTTGCATCTGTGTCAGCAACATAAACTTTATATGTAGAATTTGTTAGGAAACCACTCACAAGGGCGTGGAGTCTAACAGGGGCCTGGAATTTACTAGAGCCTCTGATGATGAGGTTAGGCTTGGCTGTAGGACACCCAGCAGGTTGCGATCCCCGCCGGCAGCTCCTATGCGTTTGAGTAAGCGGACTAAACAAGACAAGGGACGCAGTGAGCATGACAAACACCGCAAGGGACAGTGGATGAACTAGGTTATACAATCACAGATACACGCGGCACGCACTCACAGAACACAAGGGAAGTCAGGGAGCTGGAACACTAGAGCAAACACAAGAGGAGTACACAGCATTCCGCAGGAGGAATGCAGGAAGGGAGAACACTGGAGAACAAGGTTTTAACCAGGAAAGGGCACTCAGGAATCAAACTGACTAGAGCTGGCAGAGCACAGAACTGAGACAGCAAGACAGGCAGAATAGCAGACGCTATAACCTGCAATCCTTGCTTTAGGAAGCCAGCTATTTAAAGACCCAGCCTCCAGTCAGCACCTGCCCTCAGACACACCTCCAGACTGATTGAAGTGTGCACTGATTGAAGCCCGCTGGAGGCAGCTACACAGAGCAGGCCAGGAAGTAAACAGTCACACACTGCTTTGATTAGACTGACAGTGTGTAACAGGATTGAATTCTTCTCTTTCCTATAGTGACTTTCACAGTCTGCTAGTACTTAGCTGCAAGCGTGTCCCTATAAAATATCAAAGGATTTGATGCATAGATCTCTGCATAGATTGACAGGAGGCCCAGCCAATCAGTGCAAAGACTGAAGTCAGACAATTAGCTAGCTGCATTAGTCTGCTGCCAGGATTCCCAGTCTTAGCAGGAAAAGTGTGCAGCGCCAATATTGGGACCTTTCCCTTCTGAAAAATCATCCCATTTATTGGGCCACTGGGAGTGATAATCGCTCTAGTGAATGCCCAGCTTAAGGGTATTATAAAGCATGAAGAACATCATTTGACAGCAAGTTGTAATGCTATTAGAGTTGAGATAATTTCCTTGACTTCCTTCCTGATTATTCCACCAGTTCACCTATGGCAGTTTTTCGATCTTGTACAGGATAATGTGTCTTGTAAAAGTACTCTGCACAATGTAAAGTAAAATCAACTATAGGAATACCAACGGCCCCTCTAATTTTGTAACAGAAGCAATGAATACTCTTATAGAAATAATTCTCCTGGTGGTGAGTAAAGAGGGTATTATAATGGTGGGGGGTTTACACATAAGGAGTTTGCGTCTAACCCCCCCCCCATTGGTAGACAACTGTGCCATTGTGACTAAAGAATGGCATTGATTTGAAAGAGCATGTGTTGTATGCTAAAATACTCCAGGAACATGTGCCGCTGCACCATTATTTGCATTTACCATCAGCAGCCTATTGTTGTGCATGATTACTGATATCGTATGGTTGGCTAGAAATTACAAATGTACTTTCTGTGAATGGCATTTATTTCATACACCCTAATTGAAGCTATTGTTCATTAAAGAAGCCGTCAACCTTACATTGCAAGGCCCCCTCACCTCTGGGCATCCAATGTACTTTGACTTCTGTTTTTACCCCTAATTATTCCTGTACATCATATAGAGCAGCCAGTGTTGCTGGTCTATAAGCCTCTATCCCTTTCTGTGTTGTCAGTGGAGTATTTACAATAGGAAAAAGGTCATGCATATTTTTCTTACCGCGGTTATTTATGCACACTCAAGTAACATGCATGTGTTGATTTATTGTGATGTTGCTTTGGAAGTCTTGTGCTTTATAGTGATGACAGTTTGGAAAAGCACTTGATCAATCACACCCGGCTGGGCTGCAATAAAAGTATGACAGGCTACTTGTGGTGATCCAGTGTCTTGCACTAGATCCTCAGAAATGTTTCTAAATGAGGCCATATGACAGACAAAATATTATACAAGTGGGTGATGAATATTCTCATAGGCTCAGTATTTGACACTCACCTGTGCATATAATAAATAGACTGGCTATTTACACATTTTAAAGTCAAGGCCATTATAAAAATAAAAACACAGCAGTTTTGCTTATGGCTCTAAAATAAAACAGTGTAGAATATCCATTTATTACTGCAACTTTAGACAGAGGGAGTACTTACAGTGGATCGGATCCAAAGATGTGATTTTTACTATGTTTGGAAATCTGAGAATAGTGGACCTGATTCACAGTAAAGAAGCTGCCTCTATTTGCGTGCATATTTTTAAGAACGGTTAAACTGCGCATGCGCACCCATATTTACACTATCTACGTAGGATTCAGGACCAGTGATCCATTAAGAGCGATTTACAGCCCTGCTCTTAATGAGATTAGTAAGAAGGGGTGTGGCAGGCCAAGTTAAGAAGGTAGTTAAGAAAAGTGGGTGGGGGAGGTAGTTAAATGGGGCAGACATTGTGCGGTTTGTTAAGTACATGTTTGTATTTTTGCTACTTAAGAAGAGACATACGCATGAAAAGATAAGGCAGCCTATGGACTTCTTAAGTCAGTTAAGAACAACAAAAACGAGGGTGTGTTAAGATAGTTGCTTTGCAACTTAAGTGCGTATAATTGCGAATCCGTTCCTTATATCTTTCCTCACTGTGAATCAGGCCCAGTATATGTGGACATTCACTGTATATTCAAACACTACAAAAAATATGAAGCAGGGTGACCCTTACCATAACCGAAGCCAGCCCTTACTGAACTATTAGCATCTCTGGCTCTGTGAACAAGCCGCATGGTGAAAGGCGCTCCGTTAAGTGCCCAGCTGGACGAATTTTTCCCCTTGTTCCTTCCCGGGACTGCCTTGTACTAGTACATACCCAGAATGGGGAACTACTGCCGTGAGGCAGTGTGTGGGCTATATAGCGCGAGTGGGGATTTTGATTGTAGAGTTTGTCCCGGCCCTCCTTTCCCCCCTGATTACAAATTAATTGCAATTCCAGCTGTTGGACAACTGATATCGAAACCTC
>WWET01000023.1:1023398-1033999 GCA_011038615.1 Limnodynastes dumerilii
TCCAGTCTGTCATCTGAAGAATCCGATGGTCAATAACTGGGTAGAAAAATGTTAGGGCAGCACTATAACCACTGTGTGGAACTAGTTCTCAGCATGCTCTAACAGAATACACATAGAAGACAGCTGGCAGAGCATTATGATCCTTGTAGGCCCACAACACCTTGAGAATCACACAGGATGCCTCTGCCTGCATTATAAAGTAGTGAGAGGGTTGTAAAGACTTGCTTAAATTTATACCAATGTTTACCTCTACGCTTTTATTATTTACTTCAATCATCCGATTATCACCACTATTTGTTGGATCGCTGGCAATGAGGAGCAGTGTAACGACACCTAGCTAATAATTTATACATTGTGGACATATTGAAACTGTGCACTCAGTGGGCCAGACCCAGAACTAATAAAGTCAGGGGCCTAACGTAAGTCGTGCACATAAGTCCCCTGACAAATAACATCAGCATATTCTTGCGCCACATGTTACGATAACCTTCTAATTCAGTTCCGTATGTTAGAGGTTTCAATAAAGGTTTCACTTATGCATGCCGAATCCCCGCCATACAGGCATGCAAATGAAAGGCCATTACTCATACATGGATCTGCATCCGGACACACGCGGCTCCTTGCGTAGGAGATACACGTAATTGTCCAGAACTCCTTCCGAAAGAGGGGCATGACGGGGGCCCAATGTCTGATTATTATGCAGGATGGATGTACTCCGGATGTCTGCCATGTGTAATTTCAGACTCTCGCACGTACAGAAAGCGTCCGGAGGTCTGGATCCGGCCCAGTATGCTGACAGCATCTTCTTGACATCATATGAATAAGAAAGACTAGGAGGATGTGGAGAGCTTGACATATACTCGTACAACAGAGTTTCTTTTATCACATGTAGTCAATAGATATATAAACATCAGTTTTATTAGACGCTAGTCCCATATTCCTTATCCACCAGGCAGAGTATTGTCATTTTGTTATACTTCTGCTTTCAGAATGAAAGTATTAATGTTAATAGAAAGTTTTTTTATAATCTCCATGTAAATGAGACTGAATGATGAGAGGTGAGAGTTCTATGTGAATGACCCAGCTGAATTGTATTATTCCAGCATCCTCTATAATGAGCTGCAGCAAAGCAGGTTTACCGTCAGACTGGGGAAGTTGGGTTCTGTTCTAGGGACTATGCTTGAGCGGCTGTCTAGAAATGTAAGGCATATTGCCAGGATTGTCATTACTGACTTATCTTCCTGCTGAGCATCTCCTTGCGCTGATATTGGAAATAGGGAAATTAGGACATGCAGATTTGTCTGTGCTAAGGAAGCGTATGACACATTGCTATTATCCCCTGTGCAGGGTATATGAGTGACAGCAATGGTTTTAACCTTTCCTTCTCCTGATTTTGTCTTCTCAGTCTCTGCTGAACAAATTGAACATCTACACAAGCGCTTCATCCATCTGACCGGGGATAAAGGAGTTCTCAGGTATAGATTACTGTCTAATATGTTCAGTGCTGTCTAATACGTTCTTTCTGAAGTTTGGAAGGATCTAAAAAGGAAACAAACTTACGCTGTCATA
Organism: Limnodynastes dumerilii; assembly: GCA_011038615.1. Classification (NCBI taxonomy): domain Eukaryota; kingdom Metazoa; phylum Chordata; class Amphibia; order Anura; family Limnodynastidae; genus Limnodynastes; species Limnodynastes dumerilii. The sequence continues at coordinate 1,024,968 of WWET01000023.1, forward strand.
AGGCAGTCTTAACCATTCCACCACTGATCCGCTCGTAAGTCCCTTGTAAGTCCCTATTCCTTCCCCTTCTGTACAATTAAAATGCTCTGCCTTGTCGAACAGAACTCCACATGTACAGAACAAAGTTTTGTGCGTATGGGGATCTGACACGGAACATCTGGCATGCGCAATGCCAGTATGTCAGCCGTGTGGAATTCGGCTGATGTTCCTAACTGTGGATCTGGTGCTAGGGACCGGATTCATAACCCCGTAATTTTTCACATGCGTGAATAACTTTCCAATTCTAGATATTACGCATGCGTAGTAACTATTTTACGCAATCTACATAGCAGGTAGTCTACATGCGGTCTTTATAGTGAAATCTGAATTGGGACAGAGAAAGCATCTCAGGAGAGTGAACTGGTGGTGTGAGACCCTTTTTTAACTTCACTTATATTCTGACTGGGATAACATGCAGGTTAGGTTTCACAGCCATTTCATCCAAGTCATGACCAGAGCGCATATTTAACAACTCAGAAAAAGGTCATTTTTGCATTTGCATTTTAAGACTCTTAGAAATTTAATTAATTTTAATAATGTACATTTAGTAATGTACAGCTATTTATAGCATAACTGGCACAGCATTCTCACAGTGAGAGTTTTACAATCTCCCTATTCACACAAGGTATCCTGCTATCCTAGCTCAGTTTCTAGGTCACGTTAATCAATGCTTTGATCAATATGCTTTCATCAATATTTTGATCAATATGCTTTAATCAATATTTTGATCAATATGCTTTAATCAATATTTTGTTGTTAAAGGTCAATAAGGATAATTTTGTAGGCAATACTGTGAAACATTATTTATTTAGCTTCTAAAAATATAATAGATGAAAGATAGAAACTTGTGATGTGTGAGTCTTCCTACCCATATCGTGACTCAGTAGTTTGTGAGAACCCCAGGATCCTTTCAGCTGAATATCATATGTATACACAGGAATGTGTGAACATGATTCATCACTGTATATTGCATTTTTAGCTAACATCTTAAAAGACATTGGGACTGCATCTAAATCCATGGTTCCTACATTCATAGGTCACACTTACCAAGCTCATTTAAAAAAAGATTATTATTAAATGTATGATAAATAAAGCTTTTCCTGTTTTACATGTCTTACCACAGTTGTAGTATTAACACATTTGTTGTCTTCTGCTAATTTACTTCAGTATTTCCAACACACTTTTAAATGAGTTGTGACATCTCGATGACACTTGTTGCATATGAGTCCCTGGTAAATACATTTTCCATCTCATTGCCGTTAATAAAATTACCCTTTTAAACCCAGTCTATGAAACCACTGTTTTTGCTAACCCCTTAGAATGGGCATAGGTGACCTTTGGCACTCCAGGTGTCGTGAAACTACATCTTCCAAAATGCTCCAGCAGTGTAAACATAGAGGATACCTGCCAAAACATGATGAGACTTGCAGTTTCACATCTGGGGCCAGATTTACTAAGCTGTGGGAAAAGTGAAGATGTTGCCAATAGCAACCAATCAGATTCTAGCTGACATTTTCTAGTATGTAATAAGAAAGTGAGAGCTTGAATTTCATTAGTTGTTATGGAGAACATCTCCACATCCTGCTTAAATATGGCCCCTGAAGTGCAGCAGGTTGCATATGCCCAGAGCCATGGAGCCCAGCGGAGACATAGCAGAGTCCAGTATGGAAAACTATTCATTTCCATCCCCTTGTATATGCCAGCCATCCACCACTTTAGCCCCTTGCATATGTGCCCAGCCATCCACTTCAGCCTCTTCTATATTTGCCCAGCCATCCACTTCAGCCTCTTGTATATGTGCCAAGCCTCCACTTCAGCCTCTTGTATATGTGCCCAGCCATCCACTTCAGCCTCTTGTATATGTGCCCAGCCATCCACTTCTGCCTCTTCTATATTTGCCCAGCCATCCACTTCAGCCTCTTGTATATGTGCTAAGCCTCCACTTCTGCCTCTTGTATATTTCTGGCTTTATGGTTAGTATTCCAGAAATGTCCCAAATTTCCCCCTCCTCCTCCCCCTAATAGCTGTTATTAGGGGGAGGAAAAGGCGGGTATGTATGGGGAGACCACTGGAATACATAAGCATGTGCAATGCAACCAATACATAAATAAGTAAAATACTTTTTTTTAAGTAAACAAAATGTAAAAAATATTTAAAAAAGAAGGAAATAGTTAAGTTACCTGCCTGTGCGACCCTTCTGCTGCAGATGGCACAGTCCCAGCATGAGTACATGCATTTCTCACGTCGGGACTTGAAATAGAGGCACTGTGCATGTTCCTGCTTCACATGTATGAGAAGTCCTGTGATGACTTCTCCGGAGGGGTGAGTGTTAGTAACTTCTGTGAATGGAGCTGCCAGGCATGCAGTAATAAGATAAGCCAGCCTGGTGCAGCTTCCTTCACAGAAAAACGTTATTCTATGTAAATAGAGCCCATAATACTGAACTGTCAACATTTTGACAATTTGGCTACTGACATAACAACCGGCAAGGCAGAGTTTTTCCACAGCTAAGAAATTTGTTGAGCAGTGTGATCAGGCTGTTTAGATTGCAGTGTGGGCAGGAAGAAGTTTAAAATTCTGCTTTCCCTCTGTAACAGTCACTGTAACATTGGGCTGAATCCAGACTTAAGTTCTTGAAATTAGTTACTCCTGGGATAAACCATGTTGATTGCAGGGAGAGTCAAGTTAATTGTATTCTTTGCATGCAGGGATATATCTTTGAATTGCTTACTGCACACAGATACTGACCAGCTTTACTATCACACTGTTATTTAGTCTTGGGATAGGAAACATCATCTCTCAACACTAATACTGTTTACAACAGATGAAATGTGACTCCCCTGCAATCAACATGGTTTAGCCAAGGAGTAACTAATTTCAAGCACTTAAGTCTGGATCCAGCCAATTTTCACTGTGCAATGGTTTATTTCTTTAGCAGGTGTGCATGTAATAACATTGCTAATTCAATGTAATTTTGTTTTCATTTTTAGATGTATTTATAAATAACTACATTTTTATGTTAAAAGTTTTAAGTAAATAAAATGCCTTTGCACTAACAGATAAACAAACCGTGCTTCTGCTAGGCATAAAGCAGCTCAAATTCCCTGTGCTTCCTCCAAACTCTTGAACTGGCTCAGGGGCTGGTGTAGGTGTAAGTGTTAGGCGGAGGACATTTTTAAGCATTATATGGCCCTATTTGTATTAAAAATACAGCCTCAGGCATACAAAATATACAGAGATTAAAATTATACATGATTTCTGGCCATACACTACACTATAGGTATTTTTTTTAAGCCTGAATAGCAGCTTATTGCCGGAAAGCATGTTTAGAAACTAGAGATACTGTATATATTTTTAAGGGGTTTTATTTGACTTAAAATACAAAAAAAAATGAAACTCGCAGCCTCTGCCAATACACATCAGTTTGCATGTTTAAAAATGAGAGCCCCCGTTCAGTACATCGTACGCAGATTGAGCAGAAAATTTGTGCTTACGATCTGCAGAAAATCTGGATCAGTTCCTATGGGACTTTATACATGGTTAAATGTTATACGTCTGGTCATAAAGGGGTGAAAACATGGTGTATCTCCACCCAAACATGGCAACCACTTCATATTTAATAGGTGTAACTGTGTACACCCTTCTTATCTTACAGTGTTCCAGGGCTGGCATTCACCTTAACCTTGTCAAATGCTGTAATCAGGAATATACTGCATTTTTAAACGCTTATGAGATTTAAAGATATTGAAGAAATAAAAAATATTGTAGAAGCATGATGAAAAGCCAGAATATTCTTATTTATTTATTATAGCTGGTGACAAGCGGGCTCGTCATGGGCATTTCTATCAGCAATCATAACACATTACAATCTCATTAAGATAGATTGCACTGATCTTCATTAGGTTGTTAATTATTTGAATCATGTTAGTATTTCCCTAGCTACTCTAATTAACAGAGCTTTTGGAGATCCAGCTACTACTGATTTCACAGTCTCTGTGCTCCCATAAGGAGGATTCATTTAATTCAATTCAATTAAAAATCCACCATGAATTATACATTTCTAATTCAAGAGCCCATCAAAAACAAGCCATGTATCATGACAAACATTTGTTAATATTAATCTCAATGAGCCTTCTACATCCATCGCTAGGAATTCCCTAAAGCCAGTGACACTTTATGCAAATCAGAAGGAGAGGGAGGAGTCCAATTTCACAGGCAACCAAGCAGTAACATAATAAAAGATTACACCATAGAGAAGACACATTTTAACCTGCAGACCAATTCATGACAAGGATACAGCATTTCAATGGGAAAAATGGCATAATCTGTATTTTCATTCATAGCTCAGGTGTGTCTGAATGTGCCCCTGAGCAGTCTGACAGTACATGCAGTACATTATAGGTGTATATAAATGGTCTTGAGTTACTGAAAATTAGATCAATCTATTTGTAAAATGTTTCTGCTAATTTTCTTGGACAATTTGTCCAGTTATGTTTACTGGTCCCTTATGGAAGAGGTATTGGGCCTCATCCAGGCTTAAGGTCATTTTATGTATGCAAGCGTAGCCACGTCACAGACTACAAAGTACTCCCCTTGTACGCATGTAACTTAGCTGACTTACGTGTTCAGAACCCTACCTTAAGCTTATACCTTGTGTATTTCTGGTTGTACGTAAAGCATTGTCATATTTAGTGCCTCATCCAGGCCATACTGTACAATCTAAATTCCTCCCTCCATCTGCAATGTGTATATTTGGCTTGCGCAGGGATGTCACTAACGTACAGAGTTGTGTACAATTTATGCACGATCAGAGTTTTGATGCGTAACATCTGTTTTGTGCGTTCGCAGTGCGTTCACACAGTCAGATTTACACATGCAGCATGCGTAAATTAGCTGTCATTATTAGGTCTGGATCAAGCCCATTGGGCCAGATCAAGACCCACGCACGCACGTAATGACCAGACCTAATAATGACAGCTAATTTCCGCACTGTAAGTACGTTCACATAGCAGGGAGAGCACGCCCCCTGCACTCCCCGCTTTCAGTAGTAAATCTGGACACTTACTTGTCCAGATTCCTACATTAAATCTCCCGACTAGGTCTGCGGCTGTAGTAGTAGCGGGCCTTCCCCCGCCCCGACCCCTAATTTAAATGTCTATCTCCACCTCTATGGCAGAGATACGACAAGTATAAATTAGGAGTTATGTATGCCTGCCGGTACACACCAGTAACAAGGATGTGCGCATGTGCAAATGAGACCTGACAAGGCATTCTGCGTGCGTAATTCTCCTGTCGTACCTAGGTCTGTATCTATATTTTCATTACATAGGTAGATATGCAGATTCTTGTACAATGTTATTTGAGGGTAACAGCTGCCTTATAGTAAAAAAAGCATGCTCATTGATGGTGAGTGCACTGCCAACACCCAGGAATAACTCGTGATCGTGCCTGTCCCATGTATATTCCCTATAGAATGTATCTTTCTTTCTTTATGACTGTGTCATGTCTTTAGCTGGATCCTCCACTACATCATGCAATTATTGGTAGCTCAGAACCATCCATAGGGACATAATGATGCTTTATTGTACTTATATGACTGGTTGACTATATCTGTCATTTTTTTAATTTATTGTACTCATCTATATCATTACTGGCTGCAGAACTTGTGACCTGCTATAAATAGTTGTTGTGATGATAAAGAAGAAGGTCATTTAATAAAATTCTCCTGTAAAACCACCTGTAAATCTGTGTTTTTTTGTATGATGCTGCAAAATACCTGAGCTTAGTCCACATGGATTGGTTTGCAATTTGCTGTTATTGTGCTACAAAATAAATTTGACAAATGTTTTTTTCCCTCTTCCCTTCCTTTAGTAAAAGAGATTTGGAAATTGATGCTTTGAAGCAGAATCCTATTAGGAAAAAAATAGTAAATGCATTTTTTGATAGAAGGTAAGCAAAATACATTTTGTTTCAAGTACTCTATTGTTCTCTCACCCTTTCATTGTGTGTACTCAACACTTTCATTAAAGTCTGCCCTTCTGATTTTGGTTATGAATTTGTTGGTTGTCACCATGACAACAACATGTTGCTTACACTTTAGAATTTAATATAAGCCACTTAAAATCAAATATAAATGAACGCGCTGACTGTCAGAAGCGGAAAATTCATAGCCAGAGATTTTAGCGGTGTAGAAAATGAATAAGAAGTCATAGGATGAAGATGGAGGTTGATATCATTTGCACTGCATCCAGTGGGCTATTATAGTACACAGGTGAAGTCTGAAAAGCTTCTACTTAAATATTGGCACATGAGTATTATTGCCACATCACAGTGCTGGGGTCATGTGATCGTTTAATGGCCATGGCCCGTATGTGTGAAGATTGTATGTTCTTCCTGTGTTTGTGTGAGTTTCCCCTGGGTTCTCATCCGCTTACACTCCAAAACATCCTAACAGTATAATTGGGGCTGCATATTAAATGAGTGATTATCTTAATGAACAGACAGGCATTGTGATTAACAGATATTCTCTTTTCAGTTTGATTAGGATGTATACTTATGTGCACTGCATGGCCGTGTAGTGTAGTGCGTGTTTCACATATAACTGCTTAACCATGTAGCTGTACAACACAATCACATCATTAGCGTCTCTCTGCTCGGCAAATGAAATAGTTTATTCAGTATCATCTTGTTTTCTTCAGTCAATGATGATCTGTGGCTTTAGCCCAAATGAATAATTAACAACATTTCCCTAATTGCTTTTAGCTAGTTTATGCCAGGTTCCAGAGACCATTGACTAATGTGTCAGTTTATTCTAAATGTTTTCCATTTTGTCATTTACATGGAATGGTGTATTACCATTACCGCCATATCCTTGCTTCACTCATGGCTTGTACATTGTCCTCTTTTACAGGAACCTACGGACCGGATCTCATGGGTTTGAAACGGAAATTAACTTTGAACAGTTTCTCATTATTATGTCCTACTTCCGCCCCATGGGAGAGAATGTAGATGAAGAGAGTGTTAGTGTATGTCGTAGAGACAAGTTGAGATGTAAGTGGTGTTCCGTGTCACAGGAAAGCATGGGAGATGTAGGGATTAGAAAACTAAGCCTTTAAATGGTGCTACCTTTAACCTTAACCAGTAATGTTTCAAGTGAAATAGTTAAGAGAAGTATTGTTGTATGCACACCAATATGTTGATATCAGGATAGATAGATAGATAGAGAGAGAGATAGAGAGATAGTTTTCTGATTATCCACAAAGCCGTAGAACAAATAAAACTTTGAGTACAGTTTAATCATCCTACATCTGCAAACTGTCATTAAGTTGTTTTTCTCTCTGAAGCAATAGTGTGCAACCGGATGATCTTGAATCACAGGTTCACTTATGTTGAACAAGTGGCCATCTGATCATGTTCCTACATGTAACCTTTTTGTCTTGTAAATTATACATTGTGCTTATTCAGTTAGATATTCCGTAAAATAGTTAACCTACATAGGTTTTTAGTCTTTGCTTTGATTAGCAAGTTTAGTACCTTTTTAGGAATGTATCTGTCGGTTATTTTTCTTAGCTGAAATCTTTCATGAGGGCAATCCAGCTTAAACATCAAATACGGACGCAGTCGGTTAGCTTCTCAGTGTATTGTGTGATGCAGGGGATTCACACTGAGCTCAGACAGATGTTCCAAAGCCTCTCTACTCACTTCTTTATGTGTCATGTGGCTGCCTACAATAATTAGCAGCCTAAAAAAAATGCAAAACAGGGAAATGATAAATACAAAAATTCTTCTTTGCAGTCTGTAGACGGTGCGGATTTTTAGCTTGTGAGTGCGGCATTTAATTTAATACATTTTCTTAATGCAATTTATTTCAAATAATACTTTATATTTTACTGAAGGTGCTTGTTTTCCACCTCATACGTCTTTGATGGCCTTGTTTATAGTTATGACAGCGACATTATCAGCTAGAACATGTCAAGTACATTGTTAGAGGCGAGCTGCACTTGACTAGGATATAATTGGCCTCAGTGTCATCTATCTTGGTGTATAAACAGTATCTGTTTCAGATATGCATACGCTATTTTTTGGGAATAATTATTAAACTTTCTATTTTCAGTTCTCTTCAACATGTATGACAGTGACAACGACAGCAAAATAACCCTGGATGAATACAGAAGTGTACGTATATCTTTATACAAAGCACAGCGATCTGTCAGCTGCTTTTGTCACTGTTGACCATCCCCTCCGCTCATTTGGTCTCACTGTCACTACTCTCTCCTGGTTTTCCTCCTATCTCTCTGACCGGTGCGGTCTGTTTCCACCTTAGCTCACCCCCCCCCCTCTCCGCTCCCTATTGGTGTTCCCTAGGACTCTGTCCTTGGCCCGCTCCTCTTCTCCCTCTATACCTCTTCACTAGGTAACATTAGCACCTTTGGTTTCAACTACCACCTCTATGCTGTTGACAGTCAAATTTACCTCTCCTCTCCTAACCTGAAGTCCTCTCTTCTGTCTAAGATTTCCGTGTGCCGTGCGTCTCTATCCACATGGATAGCCAAATGCTTCCTCATGCTAAATATGAACAAAACAGAAATTATTGTTTTTCTTCCCCCTAGGATTTCCTCCCTGTCCTCCATCACGATAACCATTGGTGATCCCTCTGTCTCCTCATCCCCTCCAGTTCGCTGCCTAGGTGTGATCCTTGACTCCTCACTTTCCTTTATACCACACATCCGTGCCCTCATCCGTCAATTCCTCACCAATAAAGCTACAAAATTCCTCATCCATTCTTTAGTCATATCACGCCTCGACTACTGTAACCTCCTCCTCATAGGTCTCCCACTCACCTGTCTTGCCCCCCTTCAAACTATACTCCATTCTGCTTCCAGTCTCATCTTCCTCTCACACCGCTCTACCTTGGCCTCTCCTTTACGTCAAACCCTCCACGTGCTTCCTGTCATCTTCAGACCTCTCATTAAACTCCTTACCCTCACTTTTCA
>WWET01000023.1:1050339-1063272 GCA_011038615.1 Limnodynastes dumerilii
ACCATTTACCCTCTTTCTAGCCTATGGTGATCGTATTTTACTATGAAAGCTTGGACCCAAAAGAAGATGACAGAACTTGTGTCATAAGGACCTTGGTAGTGTTGTCTCTAACCTCCCGGCCAGGGACAAATGGGCCTATAACTTGAGTAACAAGGAGAAGAAAAATAGGAGCGTCTTCTGACCATGTAATCTGCCCAAAGTAACTAGCAGATTGAAGTTGTGGCTTAAAAAGAAAGAACACTGGCTTACAAAATCTTTTTTTTTTGGTCACAAGAGCTCATATAAGTGCAATGCATAATGTCATATGCGCTGAATACAAGCAAGTGTTTTAGAAATACATAGCACATAAGGATTTGGAAAATGCCACAAGTTTACAACATTACATGTATTAACAACACAGGCATATAACACAACTAGCACACTTAAAATGTTGATGCATATGATTTTCTAATGTCACTTATCTCAGGAATATCTCTCAGTAGTCTTCCAGCATACTTGGAATCCGCTTGCCTTGATACTGCTTTTCCATAAAGGAAACGTCCTGGTGGAACCATTTGCCATGTTCATCACTGACCACTCCACGATTGGCTGGGAAAAAGTCAAGGTGTGAGTCCAAGATGTGGACTTTTAGAGACATATTACACCCCAAGGTTTACAATGTGTTAAGAGATTTTCCACCAGCTCTATGTAGTTGTCTACCTTATTGCTGCCTAAGAAGTTGTGGCAACTTTTCTTGAGACCCTCCCATGCAGCTTTCTTATATGGATTAAACAGGCCATCCAAGCCACATCAAGCTCACTCTTATCCAGTGCTTTGATATATTTTTATACAGCTTTATATGGAGCAGAGGCAGATAGACTTTTGCTAGATCAACAAGTGGAGTACCAACAACATTTTTTATTCCCAGGATCAGTGAAGTTAGTTTTGGCCACTGCTTTGGAACATTATGGCTTGTCTGGCCGGTCTCTTTTGTCCCATTCACACAGAAAACAGACTTTGTGTAACCAATCTGTAGTCCCAGTAGGACTTTTTTTCTAAATTAGCTGTGTTTCGAAATAGAGACACACAAAAATGAGCTTTTGGCTGCCTCTGCTTCTAAAACAGCCATGTCTGAACGTAGACTGACAAGGAGAAGAGGCAAGGGAAAGTGGGAAGGAAGGAGGAAAATTGAAAAAATAGGTTAGAACAGTCAAACATTGAAACAAACAAACTTGCAAAAAGTAATTATATGCCCCAATGATTCCAGGCACAAGTAGGAGTTTAAGGGCATATCTCAGTCCAGAAGGAGACAAGCAATAACCAGATTGACACGAATTCAGGAATGGGGGGGTCAGGGGGTACAGCACGGGTCAGGCCTGACAAATGAAACATAATAATAAGACCATAAAGCTGGAGGAGCAACATCAACTAAATCACATTATATGCATATTAATATTTAAAGTAAACGTAATTAAAATAAACGTAATTAACAAAGAACCACAACAGATAAAACTAAATTACAGTAAGGTGGTCTGTTGACACAACAACCAAACAGTTGGGCCCTACATTATATTAATCATACCTGTTTATCATAATAGAATATGAAATAACCACTAAACAAGGAGATGATAGCCTTTGGCTCCTAAGGTAAAAAAAAATAACAACTGCCCCCCACCCAAAAAAAAAATAAAAAAAAAAAATAATAAAAATCGGACCAAAAGATCATCCATGTGAACCTGGTTTAGAAGTAGCAGGAAGCTGTGATCTGCTTCGGCGAGGTTCTCATCTCTGCCAGTCCTCTCAGGTAGGGGGTCTGGAGGTAGCAGCTGTGAGAGCTGTGTCCGTTAAGACAGATCCAAGGGCCGAATGGCCACAGCGGTTGTGGGTCACCTTGAAGAGGCATAGCAAGCGATCCCTGGACCACCGGACATGGTGCTCTGAAAAGTAAGTCAGATTCTATCCCCAACCCACTCCCTTATCCTTACCCTAACCATCTCTTCCCTGCAGCCTAACCCTAAGTCTCCTTTTTCTGCAGCCTGACCTTAACCCCCCACTTCCCTGCAGCCTGACCCTAACCCCCCCTTCTGTGGCCCTAAATCCATTCTCCAGAGCCTAACCCTAACCTCTCTGGTGGTGTTGTTTTGCATTCCCCCCACATTCATAAAAAAAGCTAAAAAAATAACTAAAATGGCTGTCATTCAAAATAGAGACAGCCAAAAAGCAACATTCAGCTGTCTCTACTTCATAATGACAGCCATCAGTGCAGGGACGTAGGTCATCAGGGTTGTGCACTGTGGCAGTAACCCCATTGCGCAGCTGAACGGGAACCCCCAACAATATTTGATGTCACAGCTCTGCATGGTATCTGTCATGCTGTTGGAGTGTGTTCCAGGATATATCCTTGAACGCTATCCTAGTTTAAGACGATTTCCATCAAATTGCCTTTGATTTCTGTTGTTTTTTATAATTTCCTCCTTTTCAGTTTGATAATGCAACCGTTTATTTTTTTTATTTTAAATTACTTTTAATTTTGTGAACACCATAACATTTACTTATATTTAACTGCATTAGTTGTTTGTGTTGTTTTTATTATTTAAAAGCTTTATAAAAGCACAAAGCAATATTATCTGCGTACCAAAAGTAAAGAATGAAAAGTGTTTACCGCTCCAGCGGGTTAATCCGGCATCGGAAGATCCAGCGTCTGGAGTATGGCCCTAGCAGGTACACAGCATCTCACACGTGGGGCCTTATTCACTAAGGACGATATTTTCGTGCCAAATCGCATCGCGGGGCATCGCGGCGATATTGACGCGAAAATATTTTTTTTTTCCTATATAGTAGACCATTTTATTTCTAACTCATGCAGTATGCGTATGACTATTTTAAATTATGTCATGATTAATCTTTTTTTTTTTTCAAGGTATATTTTTAATAGTTCATTTTGTTAACATATGTCAATGTGAGTACTTTTTTTTTTTAAATCTTTGAATCATAAGTAACTTTAAGCAACTAAACGCACGACCGATTCACAGCTAATTAAGCCTGCATGTACCCAGTTATAGACAGGAAAGACTTACATCCGTACGTTGCACTCCTGACACAGGGGGAGTGGTTAATCGGTTTCTCTCTTTACTCTGAATCAGTATTTTCACGTGCGTATATTTAAGTTCGCACTTTTACTGTTAAGTGTTCATATGGTTCAAGAAGAGCTGGGCTGGAAGAGTATCAGTCCAGGGGCCAGATTTACTAAGCTGCGGGAAAGGAAAAGTGGAGATGTTGCCCATAGCAACCAATCAGATTCTAGCGCTTACTTTACTATTACATACTAGAAAATGTCAGCTAAGCTGATTGGTTGCTATGGGCAACATCCTTACTTTTCCACAACTTAGTAAATCTGGCCCCAGGTGTTTATAGGAGGTAAGTACCAATAGTACAGTAAGTAAAACAGACACTCCAGAGGTAACCATATAGCACCAGGTAATTCCTGTAAGCCCTGAAAACTGGCTCTAAAAAACACAACAAATTTGCTCCTGCAGAATTGATTGGGAAGATACCTGCCATGTAATTTGCCCCCAAGATAAGGGGGATGATGCACAAAAAATGTAGGCACTAATAAGCCAGGGTCAGCAGGTACAGGATCCAAGCTGGGTAACAAAACGGTAGCATGTCCAGAGCCTGACCAGCAGGGGAAAAAACAAGACAATCCAATGTCTGAGAAAGGGGCGGGGGTAGCTGAGGGAGCTGTACACTAATCGATGGAGAGCTCTGGGACCCATCTCACTATGCACTCAGAAGCTAATGACGGAGCCCAGCCTATGATGGCAGCTGAGATTTTGGCAGGTGGAGCAGCAGAGGAAATTCCAATCCTCCGGCGAGGGTCCCAAACAGTGTCCTGCAACTGTGTAGAGGAGAAGAGGTAAGCAGAGACCTCTCCGATCACCAGTGCGGTTGTAAAGGGCCTTTTGTCACCCTCGTACAAACAGCTTTTATACCATTGTACACACTTATATATTGCATGTCTTTTAGACTGGTGCTTTAGCTCCCACTATGAGAAGTTATTACATACAATGCTTACATTACTGCTGCCAGGCTTTATACATTACAAATCCCAAACCATATTTACTTAACAGGTTTTTATATAGCGCTAGCAGAATACATTACACCACAATGTGTTACAATAAACAAAGCCCAAATCTTGATAAGGAATCATTTTACAATATATTTCCCCTATAGTCTATACTAGGGGTTGTCAACCTTTTTGGGCGAGTAACATTTACCTGCTATGGAATCAGGTGAAAATCACATTGCAAAAATGATTACTTCATGAAAAGCAAAACAAGCAATTTTAACAAAATATATCCATTAGCATAACTATTGTGTCATGCTCAATCGAGGATCATTTTACATTTTCCATCCCTCTCCCCACATTACATATAGTTCCTCCCGTCTTCAGTTATAGCCTTCTCCCCACATGACATATTACACTTCTCCCCACATGACATATTACACTTCTCCTCACATGACGTATTATAGCTTTCCCCCATCCTGTTATATCCCCCTCTACACATTACATCTTTCCCCTCCCATCTGTTATATCCCTCTCCACCCTATATATTACACCTTTCCCCCATCCTGTTATATCCCCCTTTACACATTACATCTTTCCCCTCCCATCTGTTATATCCCTCTCCACCCTATATATTACACCTTTCCCCCATCCTGTTATATCCCCCTTTACACATTACATCTTTCCCCTCCCATCTGTTATATCCCTCTCCACCCTATATATTACACCTTTCCCCCATCCTGTTATATCCCCCTCTACACATTACATCTTTCCCCTCCCATCCGTTATGTCCCTCTCCACCCTATATATTACATCTTTCCCCCATCCTGTTACATCCCTGCAGAAGCGATTTACACATTCTGCCTGGACCTGCACACCTCCTCTACAGTTACTGGCCTTGCAACCCTGCATACCACCTAACAGGGGAATGTGTTAAATGTTAAGAGGTACATGCAACATGTACCACGGGTTGAGGAATCCTGGCCAATACCATTTGTACAATGCAACCTTAATAGACTTAAAACTGCATTAGTTGAAAATAATATAACTAAATAGAATTATCTGTGTCTGATTATGGATTGTAAGTATCAGCTCTATTCCATTGCTGTAACTTTCCATATCACTCCCCTGATTTAATCATTTATTTGTCTATTAGTAAGAAAATGAACTCCCTGCAAACTAGTGCCACACCTGTACCCATGTTGCCTTTCAAGAAATGCAGGTCTGTCCACAGAATGTGACCTTTGGAAGGTTTCCCTGTCTTCAGGTAACTTAAGTTTCTGCAGGGTGGCACTTCTACTGTTCAGGATCTGGAACATTTGTGGAAAACTTGAAGGGGATATGATAAAAAGCAAATGGAAAACCTTACAAAATGTTTTAATATACTCACTCAATATTAACTGTGCTTATAAACAATGTGTTGTGACACAAACAACAAAGGACATTAAAGGGGGGGAAAAAATGACGCAGTGCATGTAAAGACTCTCATCCCTTGAACAACCATTAAATAGTATTCAATAGGCATGTTGTGAGGCACACATTTCTATGTTCAATCCCACATATACTAAATGACAGTTTAAAAAGACCAAGGGCCAGATTTACTAAGCTGTGTGTTTGGAAAAGTGGAGATGATGCCCATAGCAACCAATCAGATTGTAGCTGACATTCTCTAATATGTAATAGGAAAGTGAGAGCTAGAATCTGATTGGTTGCTTTGGACAACATCTCCACTTTTCCAAACCCGCAGCTTAGTAAATCGGGCCCCAATTGTCTTGTCTGGCTTACAGCATATAAAGGGGACATAGCGTGAATACAGGAAATCTAATTACAAGTAAACGTTAAAAGCAAAGACTTCCAAATGGTAAATTTAGCTATATATTAGTCTACAATATGAAAAGGACAGGTCACTCTATAATCTAATACAGTATATTCTATATAACACAACTAGCTAGTGATCTCTCTAATAAACATTTATTATAAGTAATGAAAAAATAATACAGATTATGATAGCATAAAGCAATGGTGGCAGCCTCAAAGGGGGTGATGGAGCCTCCACTCTGTCACTCACTTCAGTAAATTGTAAACTAAAGATGTATGAATACTGTTTAAGAAGTGTAGCCGCATGGTGAACTACACGGCTGTACTGCTGAAGGAATTAAGAGCCACTGGCCAGGAGAGCACAGCCACACCTCAAGGTCACATCAGTATCATTAGGTGAGCAGGAATCCATGGAGGACAGAAGTGGAAGTTTAAGAGATTGGAAGACAACATAAAAGGTAAGTGAAATACAGAAGGCTGGAGGCATACCATGGGGAATATAAGGGGGGAAACATAACAAGGGGAAGCTTAACCCAATATAGCTATATTGTGAACTAAACCTCCTTTTTATGTATGTGCTGACACATAGTATTATATGATGTTTGTATAGAGCACCGGACCTTTCTTTTGTTCCTTCAAGCAACACACACACACACACACATATATATATATATACAGTTGCGGGTGCATAAAAAGAAGACTTCTGCCATTAGCTCTTTACATTTACATCTCAGTGTATTGCCAGGGCCCTAACTCCTCTAGGTCTAGCAGGAGCTATCAGACTACTATGGCTTCTTACCTCACTTGATGTTGTTCCCAGTTGTCATAGCCTTGGATTAGCATCTCCATAATTAGTTTCAGTGAGAGGGTACTAGGGAAGGAGCTAGTATGGCTTTTAAAATATTTTATTTAGTAAAAGACCAAAACAATGTATCAACAATATATCAACATATTTTACCATTCAAATATACCAATTATTGCTTTAATATTTCTATCTATATGAAGTTGGAATTTATTCATATTATATCTTATCCAAATATTTCTTGTAACTATACTTATCTGATGAACTCCATCCCATATCTAAGTCTTAGAATGGATTTGTACAATGCCACAGAAGTTGGGAATAAACATCTACTGTCGTCATAATCGCATTTACCTTAAACACATGTATAAACACAAGGCAATACAGAATACACTGCAGAATTTTAGGTCCAGAAAACAGAAATAACCTATAAAAATAAAATAGGGTTTAGAATTTTAAACTGTCGCTAAATATATAAATATTTTATACATATGTGATGGCAGTAGGAGAAAATTCAGTCTAGCATGATATCTTTACTTATGAATCATTAATAATAAAAAAAAAGTACAGCAACTCAGGATAAAAAAAAAAAATAATCCTCAAGGACAATTCATAAATGGCTGTGCTTCAGCTTCACCAATTAAAACATTCAATAAAAACCAATTGGCCAGAAACACCATTATGAGCCAATTCTACTCTTTGAGTCTGTAGGTAAAGTCCTCATTATTTCCAGTCTTTCCCTGAGAAAAAGTGTCACAACATCCATGTTATCTGAGGATGACATTTATACAGAGTCATACGGAACCGCCAGGCCAATGTTGTAATTGTACCCAATCACCTCGTCATAAGAGGAGCGACAAATTGGAAGGATGCTTTCAACAGACCTCTGATCCACAGAGAATTCATATGCATTAATGGTTCCTCGATGCCTGCAATTACAAGGAGGAAAAATAATTTTTACTTTTAATAAAGGTCCCAAGAACCTTTCTTGATACTAACCCAAGATTTTTATATATATACATATATATATATATATATATATATATAATGATCATTAAAGCCAAATTAACTCATGTAATGTGGTTTTCATGTAATGTACAGAAAATGACAATGACCAATACTGTTTCATGGTAAAGGCTATTGTTTCTTACCATTATAAAACATCCTGAATACTGCAGCTGTGGTATACTAATGGGTATATACGAAACATCAAAAGATTACTTATTTCAGCAGTTCATCTACTTGTGTATCTCTCCAGATAATTATATTTTCTAGCTATTTGTGATGGGGAATGCTTTCTAATTTCGATAATTGGATTTTAATGTCTGCTCTTGTAGTTACCCTTAATTTGTTTGTTTGTGTCCACTAAGGTGCTGCATAAATACATATTATTGCCTTCCATTTATAATGTGGTACTATAGCGCTATATAAAGAGTAAAGAACACGCTATTAGCAGAACAAACAGAAGCACAATGCAGACGACTCTAAGCTGCAGGAAAAATAAGATATTACGTGTGGGACATAACAGCAAAAGGCACAAAATGTTTTCAGAGCAGTAGGATTTGTAGCATAAAATGTGCAAAATTATGATTCTCTGCATAACAAGGGAAGTGTCACTGCTTTATTCAAAAGAATTCAAATGAAGAATAAAGGTCTTGAATTTCCCATTGCTGAATTCTTACCTCCGGTGGGCTGTAAGGTCATCGTCCATGATGCTGGCCCCACGGGGACTTTTTTCATCAGGAATGTTTGCAGTGATCAAACTTTGGGAATTAAACCAGATGTAGCGAACAGGATGTCTATAGGGAGATAAATCAATAAGCAATAGGATACAGAAGAAGGTGTGGGATTATATCATTATGTGGCTCAGCTGTTATATTGGCAGCTTTGGTAAACAGCACACAAAAACTGGGTGTCAAAATTTGAGTTTGCCATGATGCATTTTTTTCTACTTTTGCTTTAAAGCAAACTCTTTTTTAGGCCTGGTATATTTTTAATCATCATTAGGGAATCTTTGAAGATATTCATTTTGGGAAACATCACTGCCTCAAGTAAAAAGAGCACTGCTATTTGTTCTGGAATCTTGTATACATTTAACACAGTCACACAGCACCATCTGGTGGCACAAAAGAAGAATGCAGAAAAAGAAAATAAGTACATTTTTGACATGGTAGAGAAAGATGAATCAATTTTTACCTGTCTCTTATTTTTATTTTTTTTACACACACCCACTAGCACAGTCTATCTAACAATATTTACAGATTAAGGCTCTTCTCTAAATTTATAAGGCTCCACAAAGGGTTTGAAGACCCATAGAGTTAAAGTACAAGCATAATCACACCTGTGTCCAGGCCTTCTGTGCTGCACCTCTGCACTGGAATGACCTCCCCTTCTTCAGTAAGACTCTGCCCCACATTGCAGGTCTTACAGCGCTCATACCCTCCTCCACTTAACATCCTCAATGCATCCTACATCTATCCCTTCTTTTCCTTCCTTCCCCCTCTCCTCCACTCACACCAGCAGTCCACTTCCTTCCCCCTTATGTCTTCTGTAAGATCCACCCTCCCACTTAGTGTGTTAGCTCACATTAGCAAGGCCCTCCATAATATTGTTGTTCCCTCCTCCACCATTCCCCACTAACTTCGTCACTTCGTACCCTCTTGGCCCCCTCTGCTACACTTTATACCTGTCCCCACCTGGTGGCTCCCTCTCAACCTCTCACTGCGCTCTATCCCCTCCTCCCTGATCTGCCAAGCTTGACACCTCACATTTTGCCTTGCATTCTCTGCTTGCTTCACTTTATTGTATTTTTGTGATATTTTTATATTTATATTGTATTTTATTAGGTATTATTATGATGTCCATCCCTGCCCTGTATGTCTGTACTGTATTTTGTTGTATTTTGTTCGGCGCTGCGGACACCTTGTGGCGCCTTATAAATAAGTGATAATAATAAAATAGTCTTAATATAAATATAAACATGGCATACAGGGTATTATTGGTGATGACAGACAAAAATACTAAACAATTCAAAGAATCAAAGCAAAGAGACTGCCTGCGAGATTTTGTCATCTGTTTAGTGTCTGCCTATATGAAATGACCACAATAAAAAATGTTTCCCTCTAGGAACCTCCTCTCTAAAGCGATCTTTCAGCTGTTGTGTTTAATGTTATCTGTTCATTCACATGACTACAGTATTTCTAAACCAGTGTAAAGTAGGTTGTTATATATATTTACAAAAGTGACCTTTTAGGTGTAGTGTCTATAGGGAGACAATAAGGAAACAAGACCAAATGGTACCTTGCATGCATCTCCCATAATTTGGTGCCCATTCGCTGATCCCAAGTACAGATCAGACCCTCCTCTCCGCCAGACACAACCTTCCAGTCATCCATGCGCACTGCTGAGACTCCCAGTTGGTGGGCATAGAAGGAACAGACAGACTTGCTGCACCGCATGTCATGCACACGCACCCTGGAAAACAAATCATTAACTCAGCCAAGTAAATACAACCCTAAAAGTACATCAGAAATTACAGCAAATACAAAAAACAAGAACTCAAAAACCCCAAACTGATCAAACATAATAAAAAGTATAGACTGAGCATCTATTTGCTCTATATATTGCTATATGCAAACCCAATCAACTAAACGAACAAACAAGCAGGGATTCTGAAGGTGCCATTTACTGTAATGTGGCCATTTCCATATTTTCCACCAGATATGTGAATTTCTGTGTGAAATATACACTTATATGGAACAAACAAAATGTTACACTGAAGCAATAGCTTTTTTTTTATAAAAAAAAACAAAAAAAAAAACTTATATAGCATATTAATCTTATCATGATACACTGAATTCTTATATTTCCAGAAAACAGAAAGTGCTACCATCTACGTAAAACGCATTATCCATTTTTATTTTTTTTAACTTAATGCTAATGTGCTGTATTGTAAAGTCACTGGCTTAGTCTGCTTCACATCTTCCCATCTAATGAGCAGGGCCCTTTGCCATCGTGACTTGTGTGCTCCACCTGTGGATGCCTTTGTAATGCGCTTAAAGCTTGCTAAAAAAAACGTTCGTATTGTGCATTGCCCTTTATGCTCTTGATCTTGCTTTTATTGCACATATGCTTCTTGAATGCTTCTTGAATGCACTTGTTGGACCTCTGTGTCTTATTCTCCCCACAGTATAGTTAACTATATAAACAATAATAATCAACCCTTAAGCAGTTTTATCTTGTGACCTCTCGCACAGGACATGCCCAGAAACCAAGTGTACACAAAAGTATACATTACATCTGTAGAATTAGGTTATCAAAAACGGAGTTTTATTTTATTATAAGTCTGTATGTGGTGAACGGCTTACAAATGGTTAAGAGCATCAAAAACTATTGTTTGGAAAACTGACTGAACAAACTGCAAAGGGGGGAGGGTGATGTCTCCAAATACAATTGCAACTGAGCAAAACAGACTGCTGCCAAGCACTATAAAAATAGTAAAGGCCAGAATAATCAATTATTGTCTAGTATTTTAATAGCCAATAATCCACAAAAAGCTTTAGAGTACTTTGTGTTGATTAGTGTGAAGGATTCCAAATAAATCCATTTTGAGGAAGTGTCCCACAGGTGTAAGACTCAAACATTTCCAAAATGAACAGCTTCCACCGTCCTTTTAGCTGATTAGCAAATGCCTGCCCACAGACATCAAACACACCCCTGGGTGCCCTTACATACAGTTCCCCAGAACGTTTGTACCAAACATATGTAGCTGAAAATATTCCAAACTCGCACTTTGGAACATTACTGCCCATTTGTAATCTGAATATGAGAGTATACATAAGTCTTCAAGAGTGTCTCCAAAGAAACTAGAGTTGTTTCCGTTTTTTTCTTTAATACATAGCAGTGTTTTCCTATGAGCTTATGCATACATAGAAAATGTGCACATTACAGTGTATGATTTGTATTATGGTAGCACCACTCTGGTTTCTCCGTCACATCTCTATGTACCAATTTAGTGTAATAGCACTTACATGAACAAACAAAACCCAGAAACAGACAGAATTTTGTCACCGTTCACATTATATTACATTGTATTAGTCTGCCGCCACCTTGTATAATTGTAAATGGGGGAACACAATTATAACTTATTTTTTCTGGAGAGAAGTACCTTGGCCAGTAACTACACTGCACTACACTAAAATAACACATGAATGAAATATTCTTATTAAATACTTTGTTCTTTACATAGTTGAATGTGCTGACAACAAAATCACACAAAAATTATCAATGGAAATCAAATTTATTAATCCATGGAGGTCTGGATTTGGAGTCACCCTCAAAATTAAAGTGGTTCTGCAGGTGGTGAGCACAGACCACTTCTCAGTTCCTATGCTTTCTGGCTGATGTTTTGGTCACTTTTGAATGCTGGTGGTGCTTTCACCCTAGTTGTAGCATGAGAGGGAGTCTACAACCCACACAAGTGACTCAGGTAGTGCAGCTCATCCAGGATGACTCATCAATGCGAGCTGTGGCAAGAAGGTTTGCTGTGTCTGTCAGTGTAATGTCCAGAGCATGGAGGCGCTACCAGGAGACAGACCAGTACATCAGGAACCGTGGAGGAGGCCGTAGGAGGGCAACAACCCAGCAGCAGGACCGCTACCTCCGCCTTTGTGCAAGGAGAAACAGGAGGAGCACTGCCAGAGCCCTGCAAAATGACCTCCAGCAGGCCACAAATGTGCATGTGTCTGCTCAAACGGCCAGAAGACTCCATGAGGGTGGTATGAAGGCCCAACGTCCACAGGTGGGGGTTGTGCTTACAGCCCAACACCATGCAGGACGTTTGGCATTTTGGCATTTGCCAGAAAACACCAAGATTGGCAAATTCGCCACTGGTGCCCTGTGCTCTTCACAGATAAATGCAGGTTCACACTGAGCACTTGTGACAGACGTGACAGAGTCTGGAGATGCCATGGAGAACGTTCTGCTGCGACATCCTCCAGCATGACCAGTTTGGCAGTGGTTCAGTAATGGTGTGGGGTGGCATTTCTTTCCATGTGCTCGCCAGAGGTAGCCTGACTGCCACTAGGTACCGAGATGAGATCCTCAGACCCCTTGTGAGACCATATGCTGGTGTGGTTGGCCCTGGGTTCCTCCTAATGCAAGACAATACTAGACCTCATGTGGCTGGAGTGTGTCAGCAGTTCCTGCAAGACGAAGGCATTGATGCTATGGACTGGCCCGCCCGTTCCCCAGACCTGAATCCAATTGA
>WWET01000023.1:1075130-1086555 GCA_011038615.1 Limnodynastes dumerilii
CTTCTAATATTATGAACTCACTAGTTTCTGGGTCTGGAAGCTGTAGCGACTTCGCCAATACCCTCTGTCATTAGGACTCTCCACTTTGATTTGGAAACTGGATGCTGTTGCTATTGCAGCTGTTTCTGGGCAGAGGGCTAGGGCTTGGATTTTTTGGTTATGCTGATAATGGTGGATAGGTTCCCGATCAAGCTGAAGACTCCAAACATCAATGGTACCTGCAAAAAAAATCAAACAATTACCATTAGTGGACAAAAGATGCTATTTAATACAAACCCTTTAGAGATCTACAGGACTAATGCTTTTTACAACTATAAATACAACAGATAAAACTGTATATCACATTTCAGCATTGTGATGACCAAATAAGACTAGTTCAAGCAGCAAGTCTAGAATAAGAAGACCTGTCATGTACAATGTAAAGTTCATCATTTGTATTGAATTAGTATAATTATACTTTATATACTATATTTGTTTTTTCTCCAATTCCAGGGCACGGGTGTGATTCATCGCTTAGAAAATCTGTCTTGAGGTAGATTTCTTGCTCATTGCCACAAGATTTTGTCAGTCTGCTCTCAGAAAAGTTGGCACCAGTGACTATGAAAGTATGATTTTCAAAGAGTGGTTAACCCAAACCATCCCCTAATCCTAACTTTAACTCTCTGCAATCTAAACCTAACCCTCCCCTTACCAGCAATGTCCTGCCGCCTTACCCTGACCCTTCCTTCTCCAGAGCATAATTCTTCCCGTCCCGCAGCTTAACCATAACCAGAATGAGAACCTAGTCTGGAATGCAGATTTTCACTTTAAAAATGCAATAGAGAATGGTGCAGCCGAAAATAGGCTTTTGGGTGTAACATTCTTAACAACTGGCTTTTCATACCGGCAACTGCATCCCGCACACTACCCACATACTGATATGTATTATCACCACATACTGGAGAATTTGGAGCACGCTACCTACATACTGAGGGGGGTGGATAAAATATTATCACCACACATTGGAGAATTTGGAGCACACTACCTACATACTGAGGGGATGGATAAAGTATTATCACCACATATTGGAGAATATGGAGCACACTACCTACATACTGAGGGGATGGATAAAGTATTATCACCACATATTGGAGAATTTGGAACACGCTGCCTACATACTGAGGGGATGGATACAGTATTATCACCACACATTGGAGAATATGGAGCACACTACCTACATACTGAGGGGATGGATACAGTATTATCACCACACATTGAAATAAGCTTGGCTTATACTTTTCAATTCTGTTATGGAGTAAGTTGTAGCACTACTAGAAGAGTCTTTTTGCTACTGCTTCTTTTTTAGCGTAACAAGAAAACACAGGCTTCTACTCAAATATATAAAATGTCTGCAAGTGTTTTGCTGCTTCATATTAAGGCATTCATTATATCCAAATGTGAATATTAAATACCTTAGTATTAAGTTAATACTGTGGTTACAAATAAGCACTTATGCAGTTTATTATTGAAATTTTATTTTCCCTTATAGCTTTTGGAGCACTTAAATTTTATTCTTTTGTTTTACAAAACTGTATTTTCATTTTAACATACTGTGTTTCAAACAGTAGGAAACAAAGCATCTTACTTTATCTGTTGTAACTATAGTAAAAAGTCATAATGTTGTCTTATACATAGCTGTGATGTAGAACAACATAAAGATAAAATGTATTTTTTTGTCTCGTCAACATACTAAATCCGATTTATCTGTTAATAACGGACTGCATAATATGCATGCATATAACTAAAAACACTAGATAATGTGGTGCCAGGAATAAAATTACAAGCTGCATATGTAACACACTTTGTTGGCATTTGCAGTATACTGAATTCCTAATAAAACTGCAAAGCAGATAAAATATACCAGGCACCCTGAGCAGTTAATCCTCTTGCAGCTGGTGGTCTGTCATCCCTTGCAACCACCTTTACACAAATTACAGACGCATCAAGCAGTCCTAGTAGCTTCCTCCCAGCAAACCATTCACTCCCCTGCGCATTAATGAGTCACTATTGCTAGCCACATAAAGCAAAATAAATCACTCACTTTCTACAGCTGCACCCTTAAAATACAGATTTAAAACTGTGAAAATCCCATTACATGCCTACTTAATTAATGGAGAGGTTTAAATAGGATCTAGATCTTTTCTGAAACCAGTTAGACAATTATTTACCTTTTAAGCAATTAATGCAATTACCATTTTGCGTCCAAGTTATCCAGGACCAGTTCTACTGAAAGCGTCAAACCTCCTTGGGGACACTTTAGACTTGGGGCTCATCTTTAGACGGAGGACTAATTGCATCTTTGGCTTTGTGCTCTCAATACGAAGCAGCTAATTGTTTAGGTAAATAGCAGATTAATTTAAATATGCATTGCTAATAATAAAAGCAAATGGCCTCCATTACATTTGTCGCTCCCAGGCCGATTGCTATAAATCTTCCACCCAAGACCCATTAGGTTGGCGGGGGAGGCGTGGATGGTCCACATTACTTCACAGCAGTAGCACTTTCTAGACATCAAACAGCACTTTTTGAAAGCAAGCATAAATCAGCTTAAACTCATTAGGTACCATTTGCACTGCTTACTGTTTCATTATTGCTCTCCTTGGGGAGAAGCAGCTGGCATCTCTACCCAATCCATAAAGATATTATTATTTTTTTTTCTTTTAAAAAGTGAACTTTAAAAAGGGTGAAAGACCGGTGATGGATAGTTAGGAAATACATTCAACCAAAAATCTGTCTAGCGTAATGTGCACTAGATGCCCTCTGCTAAGGCTCTGAAATATTAGGAACTTCTTCTGATATATATTGTGCAGAACTGAAATAAAATATATCACATAACGGAGCAGATGTTCCTCTATTCAACATTGTCAAAATAAAGTTTACACTTTAAACGTTCTGTCAGCAACAAAGAAATAGTTCAAAGTACAAAATAAGACATGAGTGGGTAGCAAGGTCAGGCTTGAAAAATCGCTGTTAAAATCTTACTGCTGGGGTCCAACATTTATAGTCTGCAGATATGTATCAATCTCATCAACCTTTTGTAGCTTCCCAATAGTCTACCATCTACATTCTACACTATTTCCACAATTTCTCTCTTCCTTTCTTGCTGCATTCAAATCCAGAGGAATAAAAGACTAAAAAAAATGTATAAAATCATAAAAAAGCTGTCATCTGCAGTGTCAGAGGCCTGCGGTGGTGCTCTGGTTACATATCCGTATACAGCAAGTCTGTCAGTAAAGTTCTGAAAGGGGAAATCTGCAACGCATGGAATGAGGTGCGATGTATGAAAGCTACAGGCTGCTATAGTTCCCTCTGATGTGGCCAGCAGCCAAACGGAGCCAAGCCTGGCAGCAGATGGGGTCTTGGCATCAACCGAGTAGTCCCTGCATTAGCAGCATCTGCTCATTACCTGGCACAACGGACGCTTCTATCCTCCTCCCCCTCCCATTTCCTGTCCACCCTATAGAGCTCCAATCAAAGCATCTAAGAACTACATTTGAATTGTATTATTTGAGGTGAATAGAAACATATTCATAAATAGGAACATAAACCAAAAAAAAACAAAACAACAAAAGAAAGTATCTCATACTCCTGCCATGCAGGTAGGATAATGATGACCGCTCCTCACAATTTCACATATATGAAACTAGGTTTTATGAAAGCTATTCATAGTGGGCTTTTTACTAACAGCACAAAGCACACTTTTTGGAACCAATGAGAGATGATCTTTTCTTGGCCTATAGCATGTCAGTAAATGACCCTCCAAGAAAGAAATCATGAATATGGCCTGTGACAACTATACCAGTAACCATACAAGCCATTTATGGTGACCACAGTTATTATGTAACTTTTTTAGTTGATCATTTTATCTCAGCTGTTTACTTGATCAAAAGGTAAAAATTCTTTTTTTCCATGACTACAAAGAGAAACGATGTAATGTTTTACATCTTTAAACGCAAAAAAACAATTACACATAAGTTTGCTCAGACTTTGAGCTATGGAGATGGTTAATATTCTGCCACTTATAACAAGACAATGTTGGCTACAGAACATACCTGGCAACACAGTGCCTAAAAGCTCTAAGCCTCAGAAGAATTGAAGGCGAGTTTAATGGGTGCTGTGCTTGTATGCTTTTCTAATACACATGAAAAAAATACACATGGCAGCCAACACGGCCACTCAGAATAAAAAGAGTGTTCTTGTGTTCATAGTGCAAAGCGAGGCACAGCTGTTTTATTATCCTCTCTAAGAGATTTCATCCTACTATACCATTAACCTCTTAGTATTAAGCACATACAACAGATATAAGACAATTCTTTCAAAAGGTACTGACAGAACATAAAATGAGTATTTTATTTAGCATTACACTGGTCTGGAAAAATGGTTATTTGTGAATAACTTCAATATATCTAGTATCAAGTACTATAAATGAACCATGTGTATAAAGCATATATTGCTTATGTTATTGTAACTGACCTGTACATGGCTCGGACATGCTGCATGACCAACACATTGTTACAATTTACTGTCTTTATCTTCACCACATCTTATGTCTGAGATATTGGCTTGTGTGTATACAGATGACAATGAGCACTCCATAGTGTCTTTATCTTCACCACATCTTACGTCTGAGATATCGGCTTGTGTGTATACAGATGACAATGAGCAATCCGTGGTGTCTTTATTTACGTGATTTAGGGCTCAAGGCGTCATGTATATGCAGCCCAAGGGATGGCCAACATCAGAATATATCTTTAGACTTAAAATAACCAGTTAGGACTCATGAAATCACTATCAGCTTAACAAATGGTAGAGATGAGGTGAACATGCTCTGATCTTACTAAATAGAATGTGTATAATATGACATTTTATAAGAAACATTTCTAAGAACATGTCTGGATGAGGCTTAAAAGTCATAGCGACTGTTACAGTAACCGTGCCATTTTAAACACTGACCCAGGTTAAAGAGACATTTTCTCAAACAAGTAAACAGTAATTGGTAGATTGTGGCCCTGTTATGCTCTTAAAATCACTTATTATAAGGATTTTGGCATCCTTATCCTAATCTCAGCTAATTACATATATAGTGTGATGTTTACAGAAGACATGCCAAATAAAACAATCCGGAAACACAGTCCCCCTCATTTTAAATAACAGACATCAACCTTTTCTCTGATTATAACAAAATATGATTCTGTAACTGTATATTGAAATAATGCACAAATCTGATTGAAAATAGCATGCAGGGTCTGATTAATATGAAATATCTAATTAAAGGACCCTCCAACACAACATCATTTGATGACCACTTGCTGGAGTTGGGATTACTTGCCACAGTATCTGTACATATGATTCTGACCTTATGTCAATGTCCACATTTAGACTAAGACCAGATGATGCAGCAAAGTCAGATAAAATGATGCGTTATCTCTCCATATGGCTGCAAACATCCTCTAATCAGCGTGTACACAGGTGACCACAACTTCAAATGAAAATGACTCTCTTTATGAAAAGGATGTTATTTGTGCAGGCACTTACATTAATATATAGAGATATTTATTATATTATATTTACTATATTGTTTAACAGGAAAGTCCCAATGTAAGATCACTGATCTAAATCTACCTTTTGATGTCTGTTTGAGTTCATTTTACCATGACTGCTGAAGGAATTTTAAATGATGCAGTCTTATACCATCACACAGTAAGGAGCCAACGGGGTGTAAGTGGGAAACTAATATTGGAAACCTGCTAATACGTTGTGGACCAGATTTCAGCTACCCACCAGAAAGTTTACAGGCCAAATTTACTAAGCTGCGGGTTTGGAAAGGTGGAGATGTTGGTCATAGCATCCAATCAGATTTTAGCTGACATTCTCTAGTAAGCAATTTTTACATTAGATCTAGAATCTGATTGGTTGCTATTGGCAACATCTCCACCTTTCCAAACCCACAGCTTAGTAAATTTGGCCTTACTTTTTTTTAAGATAGCAAGATGTGCTCTTGAGGATGATTCTCCAGGATTATTTTAAGTCCAAATCGCCAGATAAAATCTGAGCCATCTTTTGAAGCTTTCATTTATTAAATTAAGTAAAAATATCAGACCTAATTCAGCCTCTTATTTCTCATTTCTCATATTCTCACACAGAAAGTGAGAACGTATATTTGCTTATGTGTGGTATGTAAAAGAGAAATAAGGATGCAGATTATTATTGCAAACAGTGAAGACCTTTTAAGAAATTCAAAACAGCTGAAGCCCACAAATATTGACTTTTGGGACTTTCTGTGTATCTTGCTTTGCATTTGTGCTTGTGATTCATGGCAAAGTGCATACAGTTAAGGAGCAAGCTGGTACTTATATGAAATAGCAGAAGTTTGCAAAGAGTGAAGAGTTTGGTGAAACGAGTATTCCCTGATATGTAGTGTGGATGGAAAGCAGTGCAAATACTGAGACTTCATTTTACTGCATAATAATACTGGAACAAAATAAAAGTGCGGATTTGATGGAAGAGGAGTTTGTCCTTTTCATGTAATGTCTACTGTACTTGCACATTCAGTGGAGAATTCTATATTTAAGCACACTCAGAAAAAGTGATACACTCTAAATAAACATAAATATAATAAGTCTCTTTATTCACTCACTCTCAATTTATTTATGTCATAGATTAAAATAAACACAACAGAACTTTAGAACAAAAAAACGTCTGCTGCAAATCTATGTGGACAAACCCGATATCAATGCCTGAGGCTGTGACCCTTACTTTTACATGAAGAGAAAATGATAAAATATCAGCTAGTACATGTATTATGAAACTATCCATTTTTTTTAGACGATCCACAAAGGTAACAGTCATTTGTTACCATTACTGTAAATGTCCCTGATATATCAAAGATTACATCAATGTCACATTAAAAACATGGGATACTAGAAATTAAGTGCAGAATACCCAAAACCTAAAGTGAAAGGTGCTTGGTAAACACATATATAAAAGTGATAGCTAATTAACTGATCATGTTTCCACATTCCCAGATACTAATGATTGATGTTTGCTACATATTCATCTTACCCCTTACTTATCCGCCCCCCCCCAAAAAAAAGACTATATAAATAGTTACCATCCTCAAATGCAGCCACGGCCAATGACTTGTTTATCTGTACAAAAGATACTTGGTGGCTTTGTCCAGGGTTGTCAACAACATGGGTGGGTTTTAGAAAAGATTCAGCCAGACCTACAGTTCGTGTGTCCCACAAACGCACATCTCCAGAAGTGTACCTGAATCAAGCAAAGCAAAGAGACCGTTACGCAGTATGTACAAAGCATGCACACAATGATTTTCCAGAGTAGCTCAACACAAAGGAACATAAACTTACACCTGATGGACAATTAGACACATATGAAAGCTATGGTTACTACCCATATTCCATAAACTACATCTCAGATCAATTCTTGAGCAGCAGTTATATAAGTATTAAAACTGTACCAGTCCTATCAATGTAAAAATACTTACCCGTTACTAGCAATTTCTGTTATATAGTGTAGTTACCTAAAATTAGGCATAAAACTACACTACATTTCTATAGTTTATACAATTGCCAATAAACTTTGCTTACAAATAGGCATTGTGGATCAGACTCTATGGATAACATTTCATTGCATATTAGTGTTTTTCTGGTATAAAACATGTCGCTCAGAGATGTGACATGGCACGGCTGGTAATATTTTTCTAACATGCCTCATTAGGAGACAGTCCGGTTGTCTGTTTCTACACATACAGCAGCTGAGTACTTATGTGACAGCTGAGCAACATGGTGGCAGGATCTGTCTAATGCATTTCCTGGAACTAGTGGGTCACCTTGGCAATGTCCCCACCATGTCCCATGCTTCCAGAGTGAGATAAAGCTTGACCAACAATATAGTGGTATAGAGAGAACTGGAGAAAGAGTTTCCATTATAACTGGCATTTAAGTGAGAAAGGACTGCAGTTGTGAGCTGGATTGTGCCCCTGATGAAGTGGCATTGAAAAAGCAAAGATGAAGTGTCCAGGACATGAACAAAATATAATGCCAGCTTTCAAGCCAGCCTGGCTAACACACAGACAGATATCATCCAGTACAAAGAGGTCCAGTGGTGGGAGAAAAATAGCCGCAATCTCCCTCCAGGGCCCCAGATGTCTTCATCGAGGTCTCATGCCAACCACAATCAAATGATGGAGAAGTGGTGCTGACAGGCCGGCTAATTGTCAGCCGTTGGGCACTCGCTCTTGGCGGGCAAATTTTTATCCATTTTACTATTTACCACTAACAACACCTTAAAGGTGTAGCAGATAATTGTGATTTATAAGTTCATATAAAACCAAGTGTTAATTATTAGCACACACCTTATACATGTACTCTCCCAAGACTATGCGCTAGTATTAGTTTTTTTAAAATTATTATATCAAAAAAGATATTCTGCAGACATTATGGTGATACATGTAGGCAAATCTAGAGAGGAAAGACAAATCAAAACTGCACATACTAAAAGACCTAACAGGATAAATGAACTGCTATAAGAAATCTATAGTCTCATGTTGCTATTTTTAATACGAAGAAACAATAACACATTAGATTGATTTATAGTATACAATAGTAGTATACTGTATGGGATAAAAACTTAGGACTTATAGAAGGACATGGTATAATAGTAGTGCTAACAATAATGAACTTAAATAAAGGCTGTAAAAACAAATAATTACCGTAGGTGTCCTTTTTATAATATTAATTACTTTGCCAGTGGTTCCCAAATTTTCTCAGTTTGAGACCCCCTTATGGTCCCAAATGTAAAAGCAAAAGAAATACTGAGCGGTCTCATTTTGTTTTAAGTAGTAAGGTCAAAAATATTTAATATGTATTTAAGTCAGGACAAAAATACTGTTTGCAAAAAATAATGTACAGAAATAACTCAATAATGTGTTAAAATGAATATCCCATTCCCCTTCAACAACCCACTTAAAGGAGTGACTAGATCTTCATAAAGCACTAAAAGTGGGGCTAGAATTACAAACTGCAGAAAAGTGGGGATGTTGCCCATAGCGATCAATTAGATTCTAGCTGACATTCTCTAGTATGTAACAGGAAAGTGAAAGAATCTGATAGGTTGCTATGGGCAACATCTACACTTTTCCTTTTTAGTAAATGTAGCCCATGGAGTGTTTTGGGAAAGTTGAAGCACACAAACATATACACTAAGGCTCTTTTAAGAAATGGAGAGTATGTAGATTTATTTCTATATATTTAGTAACAGGTTTTTATATAGTGCTGTCAGATTATGTAGCGCATTACAGAGAATATTTCACATTCACATCAGATTTCTATATGGATGTTTCTTGTTATTGTCTTTATTAAACAGATATTTTTGTTTGGTGATCGCGCCTAAAATTTTCAGCATTTTTTTTGTATTATTTCTCACCTTTTACTAATAACTATTAACTCCTTTATCTTTATCTCTTACAAATAGTTTCCAATATAAAAAATAGCACTGGATATATTCAAATACTGATTATATATACACCCTTTTCATAGCCAGAGAATGAAGATGAGGTTTAGAAAAGCAGGGTATGTGCCTTGTTTAATCTGCAACATTTAAAACATCATAACATCATTGAATTCATTAAAAACCAATTCAAATTTCTTTGATAATTATTTCTCAATGCACAAAAATATTCAACAGAATAAAAAATTATAAATCTAATTGTGTAAAAATAAAAACAACAGGTAACATTTATAAGCTCCCGATTTTATTACTTTTTTCGAACAATCTTTCTCTTTTCCCTAACGTTGTGACTGGTGCCTGAATTTGGAGGCTCCTTGTGACATGGGGTCGGATCCAGACCTATGGGCTTGTTACGTTTGTTAGTGTAGCGTATTTATGCTAGCATATCTTCTATCCACTCCCCTCGCTTGTATGTACTTTGCCCATTTACCTCTACCTTAACTTTTCAAAGTGTAACTACTGTCGTACGTAAAGGCAGCACATACGTAAGTGCCTAAGCACGACCATACTGTACGATTTAAATGCCTCACCCCGCCTCCAAAGAGTAATTACAGGTGTAGTATGACTGTCAAGCCCCCTCGTTCGTAGTTACGCTGCTGATACGAAGCTAGTACGTACGTTCAGAGTTATGTGGCGTAACATCTGCTGTGCACATACGCAGTACATACAAAACAGTGTTTTTATGACTCCGGCTAGCCTAAATACGCTAGCGTGCGTAGCTCAGGATCTGGCCCATGCAATGACTGGGAAAGAGGCTACACTATGCTGATGTGAAAGGTCACATGAGCATAGCACATCCTCCCTTCTGTCATTACCAAGCAAGCCTGTATGTGATAAGGAGCTGCAGGTAGAGATGCTGTGCTATGCTGCCTTCTCCATGTTTCTCAGTTGTACTGATCAGCCATGGACATGCGGCACACTTAGGGAACCGCTGACCTAAACCTACCCTCACAATGCAAAAACAGTCCATTGCAGATTGTCATATCATGAATAAGAACATGTCGGCAAATAATATCCATGATGCGGTCACATCAAAAAGGATTCATACACACAATATGTGTACCCTCAGTCAAGTTGGGCAAGTACAAACTTTCATGTAGAAATGATCATAGTAGTTCTATAGTTATCTTATGCCATTTTAATGTACGGTGCATCTGGAAAGTATTCACAGAGCTTCACTTTTTCCACATTTTGTTATGTTCAGACGTATTCCAAAATGGAATAAGGTAATTATACCTGATAATGATATTTCCCCGACTTCTCCTTGGCAGCATAGTACACCTGGGTTTTCCTTTGGGTAGTAGACAGGAACAGGAAATTGTTAGAAGACACCCCCTCTCTGTATATAAGTCCTCCTCCTTCTTCCCAAAGTGTCTTCTCACTTTCTCCAGCTTAAAAGTAGGAATCAAGATAACAGATAATACAAACCTTAAAAAAACACACGCAAATATTTATAACCATATCAGGGGAGGGTATGTACCTATGCTGCCAAGGAGAAGTTGGGGAAATATCATTATCAGGTATAATTACCTTTTCCTCCTCCTCTCCTGGCAGCATAGTACACCTGGGTTTTCCCTCTGCACAGGAACAGGAAATCAAAAAAAGACCTCCCTTGCTGTATGTAAGCCCCCCTCTTTCTTCCAACTGCGTCTCTTTTATTTCCTGTGTTTAGTTAGGAAGGAGCCGATTTTATTATTTTTTAGTTAAAGGACTTACCCCGCAGCCAATGCCGCATGTTCCGGTGGTATCCGGGAGATCCACGGTCTGCTTCCAGTAAGTGGTGGGGGAGGAGGTGCAGACCGGCCTCTCTGCTGCTAAGACACCGCCTGTTCTGAAGCCTCCATAGAAGATGCGGGTG
>WWET01000023.1:1092707-1103268 GCA_011038615.1 Limnodynastes dumerilii
CCTGCTGAAAGATGAACCATCGCCCCAGTCTGAGGTCAAGAGCGCTCTGGAGCAGGTTTTCATCCAAGATGTCTCTGTACATTGCTGCATTCATCCTTCCCTCTATCCTGACTGGTCTCCCAGTTCCTGCCCTACTTCACTGTAGGGATGGTATTGGCCTGTTGATGAGCGGTGTCTGGTTTCCTCCAAACATAACGCCTGGTATTCACCAAAGAGTTCAATCTCTGTCTCAGACCAGAGAATTTTGTTTCTCATGGTCAGAGAGTCCTTCAGGTGCATTTTGGCAAACTCCAGGCAGGCTGCCATGTACTTTTTACTAAGGAGTGGCTTCCGTCTGTCCACTCTATAGTATAGGCCTGATTGGTAGATTGCTGCAGAGATAGTTGTCCTTCTGGAAGGGTCTCCTCTCTCCACTGAGAAATGCTGTAGCTCTGACAGTGACCAATGGGTTCTTGATCACCTCCCTGACTAGGACCCTTCTCCCCCGATCGCTCAGTTTAGACGGCTGGTCAGCTCTAGGAAGAGTCCTGGTGGTTCCGAACTTCTTCCATTTTTACGGATGATGGAGGCCACTGTGCTCATTGGGACCTATAAAGCAGCAGATATTTTTTGTACCCTTCCACAGATTTGTGCCTCGAGACAATCCTGTCTCTGAGGTCTACAGACAAGTCCTTTGACTTCATTCTTGGTTTCTGCTCTGACATGCACTGTCAAGTGTGGGACCTGAGACAGGTGTGTGCCTTTCCAAGTCATGTCCAATCAACACAATTTACCACAGGTGGACTCAATTTTGAGCTTCATGGCAAAGGCTGTGAATACTTATGTACATGTGATTTCTTGGTTCCCCCACCTACATTCCATAACTGGAGCATATTTACGGCTATTGTAATTTAGGCACGCCCATTCAGTCGTAATTACGCTACTATTACGGCCGACCTATTTTCAATTACGGCCGCCATGAGTTATGACAGGAAACATATGCTGGGCACAGGCGCAGAACATACTTACAGCCGAAGTTAAGCTTACGGTTGGCGTAAATATGCCCGCGGGCGTAGTTCTGGACCTGGCCCATTGTCATTATGGGGTATCGTGTGTAGAATTTTGAGGGGAAAAAATTATGGATTCCATTTTGGAATAAGGCTGTAACATAACAAAATGTGGAAAAAGTGAAGCGCTGTGAATACTTTCCGGATGCGCTGAATGTTAAGATATTAATAGAGATAGTACAAGCTTGAGCCACTATCATAATTAGAAAAGGGATCCTCACTTCCTTCAGGAATTATTTTATAATAAATCTATGTACACACATTAACAATTTGTCAGGCTACACAATTTTCTTGTGAACAACACAAACTATTTCTGCTATATGTTAGCAATCTACGTCTATTGATTGTCAGAATTCTCGGTGTTCTATCTGTTCTAAGCAAGCTGAAAATTTCACACACCATTAAGGTACTTCTGGAATAATTGGCAGAAAAGTACTGTGAATTTGTACACAAACGCACAGCTATACTTGGAAACATTAGCAACTGAGTATTATCAGAGGGTGGTTAATGTGGACAGTGAATGTGGATAGACAATTACTTCTTCTGACTTCATATAAAGTCATTGTCCATCTGTGTTATTGGTGGCAAGCATATCAAATATTTTTAGCCCATACATATATATGTACTAGCCAAATCAGACATAGATCTGTCTATGTGCACTTGCACTGTGTATAACCAGCAATCCCAAAGCAAATACAACCTTTTTCAAAGGCTGAGGTCTAGCTTCTATTTAGGCAGGGTTATATCAACACACATAATTATCTTTCTTTTTGGGTATGCATCAAGAGGGGACACCTAAACTGTAAACTGGCTAACAGAGAAAATCCACCTGCAAAACGTGATGCCCTCTAGGACAGATTAGAATGCATACACAGTGTGAAGAGGAGCTCAAACTAAAGTGCATGGAAGTTGAGCATAATTTGGAGATTTGGATTTGGGACAGAAACACAAGCTCACATCGTAAGGTATAGGCACTAGTGGGCCCAAAAATGCTTAAATGAGTAAACTCCATTATCAATATGCAAAAGGCTGAAGCTGTAGACTAACACTACTCAATTTTGTATCTAAAATAAAACGCATTAGTTTTTATTAGTGCAAATTGGGAAGAAAGATTTAAAAGATGATATAGAAGATTGTTTTAGGAAATAATACTTGAATATGAATACTAATAAATGTGATGTTGGCTTGTCCTGGGTTCCAAGTACTTGCTATGCAATCAAAGCAGTCCTACTTATGGTGTCAAAAACCCTTTAGATGGCAATTAGGAAAGCCATTTATAAGCAAGAGAATGTGTTTTATTTCCAGACACTTGAGCTTTGCCATGGTCTATGAGAAGGTTACCTTTACATAAGGACTCCAAATTGCATATATCTACCCCCTCTCTGCCTCCCTCTCGGAGTTGAGGTAACAGACATCTCACATTACTAAAATCCCCAAGACATTTAAAAGCGCCTCTGAAAGAGATAGCAAAGGGTCAGGTGTGGATGACTAGGAGTTTCTATATAGATATCTTACAATCTCTCTCTTTCTCCCTGCCCCTCCTTATGCTTTAGGGTGAGGTTGTCAGCATTCACCAAACACTTACTGTAACTGGAACCCTTTCTTTGTTTAGTAATATGATCTTTTAATGGTGATGTCATGTCTTTGAAGTAGAAAATAAGACAGGCATATGGAAGGACAGATGAAGCAGCTAGCACAAGAACAAGTTTCAAAACAATTAGGCAGGTGGATGGTATGACACCTGACAACTTTCTTATATAGTACCTTATAGAGTTGTACTTATTATGTTAATATTACAAAGTTATAAAAACAAAAAAAAACTAATGTAAGCTCCTAACTCCAGAATATGTGTAATAGCAATAATTTGTCTGAAATATAAACTCAAAAATCATTGTCCTATTGCAACAAGACATTACTCACCTACTACAATAAGAAAATTATGAGCAATGAATAATACAGCGGTCGTAACTCTTGTGGAGGTACAGGTCTCATGTCCCAAAGTGAACCGACAGAAGAACAGATCATGTTCTCCGCTTAAAAGACATAAAGCCCTGTGGCTTTAAGGAGATCCTGCGGGAGATGTAACTGTAGAAAGGCCAGTGTATACAACATTGATTGGGAGTGAGGTAACCGCAGCCAACTGTGTCTCAAATGAAAAGGGATTGGAGGTCTGACCGAGAAAACAAGCATCGTAACCGCCTGATGAAAGTTTAATGATCAACACAAGATTCTCCATCTCTCAGCATCTCCGTACAAACACATTACTATTATATTTACCACGTCTGAAGGAGAAGCAGTTTCTGAAAGACGGCTACAACTGCACTATTATTTCTAATAAATGATAAAAAAAAACTAGATATCAAATATTTTACATGTGACTTATTCATCACGTTATTGCAGTGTTTCTTAATTCAGCAGGCAATATTCCTCATTTGATTTGGATATATAAAAATAATGAGAGACAGGAGTCCTTTCACAGAACACTGATAATTGGGGATTCACAATGAAGAAACCAGCAGACTTCTGTTTTCTAGGTATGTTGGTGCTGCGCATGCGTGGTATCAATATTCCTGCAACAGAACAGCCGCCCAATGCCGCGCTCTGTGCGGAAATCAGCAGAGGGATCTCAATGGTAAGCCCTTACGTACAATCCGGTATTCTGCACGCTTGGAGATGCATGTAGAATATGTAAGGCAGGGTACTGGGCAATTCATTCACTCATTACTTTCACATCAGCCACTAGTCTCCAAGGGTTGGATTCAAAAATGTGATTTTTCCCTCAGTTTCCATGTGTTCCACACGTTGGTCCGGATTTCTGTAATCTATGTACAGAAATGGTATGTAGATAGCGTAAATAAGCTACTCCACATGCGTAGCAGCTCAATTCTTAAAACAACGTACGCAAGCCGAAAACTACGTAACTGTGAATCCGGACAGTGGTGTCTTTATACGCATGTATCTGTGCTATCCAGATAAATTTATATGAGCGCTAGTTATCACTTATGCTCCGTCTTACCAAAAGCGGCCCCTATGGTAGTATGCTCACTCAAATGCCTGTCATAACTGTATTGTGCAATGATGTATTACTACGCTAGCTGTCTGACCATTAACATTCCTCATAGAATAGTCTCTGCACTATTTATGGCTCATTATGTATTAAAAACCGTTGCTCATACATTTGTATAGCAGCTATCTTCATACATCTCTTATTGGCGCTCATTCCTCTTTACTTAAGCTTCTTGGAAGAGCCAGTTGGATCCTATAATGTAAATCATTCCTGAACTGTAAATCCCATATACATCAATGAATTGTGCTTGGTCAGGAAATAGCAGCATACACAAACTGTGTAGGTGAAATGAGATTTTTGTGAGATTCTGATTCGTTCACCTGTTAGGACTAAACACATGACAATAATGAGGCAGTTTACCAATATATGGGGTATGTATGTGCCAATGGCCAATAGGGACCTGTTCCAGATCTCTGCGTGTGTTCCGTATGCACAAAGGTCTGAAAGTCTGCAGGTGAGAGGGTAGTGCACTCCCATATCACCCCCACTCTTGTATGGAATTGTGAACACTTAGGGGTCCGGAACCCTTCTTTATCTTTTCTTGCAGACAATACAATAATTTGTAAGGGCTAAATACAGTCCTTAATGTATGATTTAAATATGAAGGCCAGCCCACCGTAGTTATAAAGTACACACAGAGATCCGACCCACCCCACACACTGAACTTCAGGACGTACGGAACCAACTTCCGTACATCCAGCATTCTAGTCAAAGACCAGTGTTCCGGGCATGCACAATGACTATAAAACAGCTTGCAGGAATCAGCTGTTGTATTGGAGTCTGGATCCAGTCCTGGGTTATTACCAAGAAGGTTCTACTGTTTTCTTGTGCAGAGGTAGCCTGACTCTGGCTAATTATTTGAAGCATTTTACACACACAGGTTCAAAAATCAATAAATTAGTGACAGACATTTTATTTTTCCTGCACTCTCATTCTTTGCAGTCCGTTAACAAGAACGCAGTAATAAGCTAGATATGCTTTATCAAGAAAAGGGGTGATAATACAGAAGGAAAGTCTATTACAGGCTGTTCCATAAATACAGCACACTGTCATAGGAGGAGGAAGAGGAAGAGGAAGAAGAGGAAGAGGAAGAAGGGAGGAGGAGGAGGAGGAGAAGACGACGTAGAAGAAGACGATGGAGGGATACATATTAGCTAAACTAGGTCTCCTGAACTAGCTCTCCCTCGTAAAGTAATTTTATTAGTAGACACAGCCATCATTGGTATCATTTTCATCCATGCAATACTAATTATTACCACTGAAGGATTTTCACTATGAAAATGTTCTATAACACATTATGTTAGGACTCTATTACAAAAGACATTTATGATTTTTGCGATCCAATAGTTGAAATTTTTAAGACTCATAGTCAGCAAAATCATCATAGATTTTAATGTCCAGCTATTTGTTTTTGGTTATCACAGCGTGTCCATATAGATGAAGAAACCATTGCTTCAGAGAGGGTCACAGCACACCTGTCACCAGCAGAAGTGACTTTACAACTAGGGCTTCTTTTCAGTATTGTCACAATACCAAAGCAAACAGGCAGATTCTACATGTGCCTCTACAGTGACATTGAAGAGATGGAACTGCAAGCAACCAAGGAACTTGGAAAAAGTGGGAAATTTAGCATTTCCAATTTATCAATAAAACATAGGATATATTTAGGACCTTTTCCTCACTTTCTTGCATGATAAGAAATAGACAAAAATGTACCCCAATATATGGTTAGCTCTGAGAATCTCTGCCACTCTCTGTTACAGGAGATGCTGCTTCTCTAAGCTCAAACTGATATGCTGCTACCATTGAGCTACTATGGAGCAGCAAAGTCTCCGTGGACTTTCCATTATTGGTGTTAATCATGTGGTTTTACAAACAGCTGTCATATGAGTAAGTCAGACATCATAAGATTGTAGAACAAGCCAGCATTAAGTATCACACTCCACAAGCTCATTCGGTTGACCTTTTCAGTTTAAGGTGCATCATCCATAATACCTTTAATTAGATTTTGGAGTTCCTTATTACAATGTTTTAACAGGTATAAAGATGTTCAAAATCTGGAACTTTTTTGTACAACACAGGTCTGGAGCATTTATTAAATTGGGTGGAAAGTCCAAAAAGGTTTAAGGTCAAAAGAACTCCCAAAAAACAAAAAATAAATGGTGTTGGATGTTTCTCTATAAAGCAATAGAAAACACCCCACAACCATAAAAACAGTATATTCCACCCCTCATCTTGTTTCTATAATAAACAGCAGCTATTATAGTGGACCAAGGCTATCTTGCAGCACATTGCCACATGCCATCATGTAGTCACACACAACAAACATTATAAAGATTTATTTTTATTTAAATCCATAAGAGTTTTGTGCGACAAGACTTGCGACTACTCACATTTTTAGTCATCATTAACAAAAAAAATTAAATAAAAAAATAAGAAAACAAAGCATCAAAAACATCCGACTATTTACATTGGAAAGAGGACTGCTTTCTGTGTGTGAAATATAGCAATACCAAAATAAAACAACAATTATTCTAAGGCAACATGAATGCTCTCCGTCAAGCAAGTAACAATTGGTATTGTAAATCTTGCAGTAGACTCACCATGATAACAGCATTCCAGGTAGTTATACCAAGCTGTGTAGCACAAATGCATAAAAACACTACAGTACCAACATCCATAAGATACTACTATATTCACTGCAAAAACCATTCCCCCACATCAGAAAAGGGCTTCCAGGTATTAAACTAGGCTCTTTAGGAGCATATTGCCAAATGTGCATAGTTCTATTTAGTGTTAAATGGAGCGAAGAAACCCTAAATCTGTAATTTGTGCACCATATTCATGCCACTCTATAACAATAAAAGGAACATAAAGCTATGTCATTGATGCCCCGGAACAGTGATGACTAAGGCATATGCCTAGCTTGGTAAATAAAGCCAAGGGGAGAGACATCTGATGAGCGTGCCTCATCTGTTTGTGGTTGGTACGCAATAAACAGGCTCTGTTTGCTTGCAATCACAGTGGAATACATCAGCTGGGGTAGAACAGAGACTAAGCAGCGCTTTAACTTTAAACACTGTAAAACATACTGATAACATTTTAGCATGGTAAGTATGTGAACTCTGAAGACGAAGCAGCATTTAACAGATTTGTTATACAGAAGACCTTTAGCACTTCCGACTCACCGAGCTAAGAACAGATTTAATCTACTAACATGCAAAAACTATTTAAGTAACATCTCTTGAATAAATAGAGTCCACTGAAGTTGTTACAGATAAAGTAAACATTTAAAACAACAACCCCATGTAAAA
This sequence comes from Limnodynastes dumerilii, assembly GCA_011038615.1. NCBI lineage: Eukaryota > Metazoa > Chordata > Amphibia > Anura > Limnodynastidae > Limnodynastes > Limnodynastes dumerilii. Next base: position 1,100,135 of record WWET01000023.1, read on the forward strand.
AAAAAAAAATTGAATTTACAATGGCACCAGCATGGCTAACATAAGCATAAACATCTAGCATAAGATATAGTCAGAGCGGCTTGGACGCCCTCATATGAGATCCTCCCCCTTCTACTATGTCACATGACATGTTGAAGGGTACACACACACACTTTCCCTGGCTCCCAACAAATGATCTGTTAGATGGAGAAATCATGCAACGTGTACACTACCTTCTAAAACACTAACAATAGTATCCAATTTCTTAACAATAGTCACACTGTGGGTTACTTTGACTTAATAAGAGGGTATGAAAAGTGAGAGGCATGAGCAGTTAATGAGACATTTGAAAATAAAATGCATGCACATAATTTATGTAGAAGTAAACTTGTTTTTAACATTTATTTTATAAAAAAAAACAAAAACCTTCAATAGCCTTTTTTAATTATTCAAATGCAAATCTAGAGCTGAACCACAATGTGCTTTGAACACACAAGGCTGAAACTGTGCATGAAATGGCAACCGTTAAAAGTCTACATTAGACTGCTTTGGAAGCATATGCTGTTAATGTGGGTTATATTAGTCCAACCCTTACACGCCCCTTCCCCCAAACACTTCCGCCACCAGAATGTTCCATTTGTGCATGCTTGCTTTCTGCTGTTGTTCTCAGGTCATTATTAGGATTATGTAGGCAGGACATTATCATGGAATGTATAGGTTTGATTCCTAACCATTGCCAGATCTATGCACAGGTGTCCACAGGTGTAAGTGTCCTCTAACACTTTGTAAATGTGACCATGGACCGGCTACTGACCTACTGAGGTCAGTACGGCCGGCATCGTAGCGGGGAGAGCATATCCCGTGCACTCCCCACTGTCGATAGTAAATTTGGACTCTTACGTGTCCAGATTCCTACCCTAACTGCTACGATCAGGTTTGCGGCTTTACGGCTGCATAGCTAATCGTGCAGGGGCTTCCCCTGCCCCGAGCCCTAATTTAAATGCCTATCAACTGATATGGCGGATATACGGCAAACGTAAAAGGGAGACCGCCCCTTTTACGTGACAGCCGGCATACGTAATGAATGTTATGTACGCCGGGCACAACGCTAGCATAAGAAAGTTGTGCGCATGCGCACAACCTTCTGAATTACGCAATCGCCATGCGTAATTCCCGTCGGCCGTAGCCCAGGATCTGGGCCCATGTGTGTATATTACATATCTGATATGTTTCATTCTTTGCTTATAAAAGATACAATAACAAATATATTTTATTGCTTATTGCTCAACTTACCCAGCTAGGACAACGCCATCAAATGCATGAACATCACAGAGCACCTTCCCCAACTCATAATGCAGCTGGGTAACTGCACCAATGCGGTTCTGAAAGAGATGAAATAGAATGTTTCTGTGGTGAATGCACAAAACATGAACAAGCTGAACTGCAATTCTTATAAATTGCCATTTAAAGTGGAATATATTTGTTTAATTATACTGGCACTATAGTAACAATGGAAGCTACAGAATGTTTGGTAACTTGAACCTAGTTAATGGATTTCTGTTGGTAAACCCACTGCAATTTTCTTAAACATTGATCGCAGTCTACGCTGCTGAATATGTAACTCAATGTGTAGCAACTGGAACTTTTCAGTTGAATGGCAAGTCTGGAGTGACAGTGAATGAAATGGACAGATACATGGAGCAGTATCAGCTATCTGTAACAGATGCTGCCATTTTTGCAAATTACCAGATGCTAGATTTGCTTAGCATAGCCTGTACAAGAATCGTAATTGAAATCATTAATTTTCAAATTCAACTTTTCATAATCTCTTCATACCCTTTGCGACTTGAGGCGGGAATCACACAAAATAAGTGTGCTATCCAACCTGCTGTTAAAACATATGTGAACATAACATTAATAAGGGATCTCTACTTTTTATCTTCAACAGAATAATTCCCAACATCAAAGCTAAATCAGACTTAAAAATACCCCTCAGAGCGACGCTCTGAAAAGTCAGGGAAAAAAGCCCTTCATACAATTTTAATGAAATATTAATAAATTCTTGCTAATACAATCGCATGTCCCTAGGGAGTGGCTTCAAATTGGCAACACTTGACGTGGGATCTGCTTAATGCTTCATTGGGAACAAAACACATTATGCAGAACATGTGTTAGGCTCTGCCAATTTCTACAGGTCCCTGCGGGTGTGAAATGTGCCTTCAGAAAGTGCATTTGTTGGTATATTTTAAGAGTTCCAAGACAAAGTGGCTGGACAAACATATAACGTGAAGTATCACCCTAAAATAATTTACCTCTATGGAAAAATCACAATATTAACACCTTAATTCATTTATAAATTCCATAGTGTAATATGTCCTTCTCAACAAAAAAAATCCAAGTAAGCAACACAATTATAAAAATATTAGAATTCCTATGCGAACAATATAGGCAGCTTGATAATTGTAGACATAACTCTTGGCATAACTGCTTGAAGAAATTCTAGCCTGAATAGCTTAATAAAAGGTTAACTAGTATTAGGGTAATTGATAGTTCCATAGGCTGATTTTCCTAACACTATTCATTTATTAGCAGCTTTTTATATAAACCATCATATTTCATTGTGCTTTACACATCTAACAATCATTATAAAACAAGCCTGGGTAGTAATAAACAGACTGGCTGGTTATATTATAAATACCCACAGTAAGCAAATGGGTATTTGCTTATAGACCTGTCTTTGACAGTGATCTGAAATCTATTTATATTCAGCATACATTGATCATATCTTAAACCCACAACCAATTATGTGCACCAGAAAATCTGTATGGGTTTTACTTGGGAGTTTTCTGACCTTTTCAGAAGTGTGATTATTTGTTATTTCAGTAGTATAGCTAGATGTCGTCATTGTTTGCTTAGGATAACTATAACTATAGGTTATAGCCAGAGATCTCAATCTAGAACAGAGATTTACAACCAGTGGTACTGGTACCACAATTGGTACTTGGACTACTGTCAGGTGGTACTCAGGGCAACTGGGCGAGCTTGTCAGAAGGTAGCAGCCGTACTTGACCAGGTGTGATACCACAATCCATTCAGCCATCTAGATACTTAATAAAAGTATCTAGAGGCTAAATGATTTATGTAATAAACGTGTA
>WWET01000023.1:1115583-1131753 GCA_011038615.1 Limnodynastes dumerilii
GGTGGGTAAGAGGGCCCTGCCACAGGCTTACACTATATAGGATATTAGGGATTGATACATAAGGGAAAGTGCTATAAAATCACACAACGGACCAGCCAGCTTGCATGGTAAAAGTGCTCAGTGCTTTGTGTGACCCAGTCACACAGCAGTGTTAGTAACAGAAATAAGGTGAATTTTAGTAAAGAATTAAAGAGAGCAAGTTTGGTTTACTCATGAAGTGATGGTCATATAATAAAGTTGTTATAAGTTGTAAATAATAGTGTAGACAAATGTTAAATAGGTTGTGAAATTTGTTACGCTTGTCTGAAGAGGTGAGTTTTGAGGGAGCGTTTGAAAGTTTGGAGAGTAGAGGATAGTCTTAGTGGGTGAGGAAGGTTATTCCAGAGAGTGGGTGAAGCCCGGGAGAAGTTTTGTAACCGAAAGTCAGAGCATTTGTTTAGTGTGGAGGAGAGCTGTATATCCTCTAAGGATCTAAGAGCATGAGCTGGGATATATCTTGATATGAGTTAGGATATGTATGCAGGTGCAGTCATATTGATGGCCTTGTAGGTTAGCAAAAGGATCTTGTATTTGATTCTGTACAATATAGATAACCAATGTAGAGACTGACAGAGTGGAGAAGCTCTTGAAGAGCGTTTGGCAAGGAAAATCAGTCTAGCTGCTGCATGTAATATAGTCTGTAGTGGGGTAGTGCTATAATGTGGGAGTCCAATAAGGAGAGCGTTACAATAATCAATGCGGGAGATGATTAGTGCATGAATGAGAGTTTTTGCAGTGTCTTGTGTGAGATATTTGCGTATTCTGGAAATGTTTTTTAGATGTATGTAGCAGGATTTACAGACAGATTGTATGTGGGGAACAAAGGACAGTTCAAAGTCCAGGGTAACACCTAAGCACCGAGCTTTAGGAGTGACTATATATCTATAGTTGTGTGTGTGTGTGTACGTGTGTATGTTCCAGCATAACTCTGGAATGCCTGGAGCAATTTACACCAAACTTGGTACACATATGACTTACAATCTGGAAAAAAATACTGTGGGGGTAAGCGGTTACACTCTCCAGAACGAAACTCTCAATTTCGAAAAAAGGGACATCCAAAAGTTCCTTTTTGGATGTCCTTTTTTCCTATACTTACCATTTTATACTTTTTTTTAATGAATGGGTAATTTAATGAATGCTGTTCGACATACTTTGCCCATTTAATTTCGCAATGCGCGATATCCCTCCGCCGCTGCTATCGCCGGACCTGGAACAGATAAGTAAATTATCTCTATGGGGTTAGGGTTAGGCTGCAGGAAATGGTGGGTTAGGGTCAGACTGCAATTAAGGGAGGGTTAAGGTCAGGCTGCCAGGAAGGGAGGGTTAGGGTAGTGAGAGGGGAGGGTTAGGGTTAGGGAAAGGAGTGTGGGACAGTGTTTTTTTACTACTTTTATGACCATGGAGCTTTCGGTGCTCCGTGGATCGATTACAATGCCTCTTCGAAGCATATGCAATCGAAGTTCGCAATTGGTTGGGAAAAAAATCAGATTTTCTTGCCGCGGACCCACACCCAGGGGTAAGACACTCCTAGTGGGGGTGGGAAGGGGATGACATGTAAAAATAATCGAAAACGACCAATATTAGTATTGAATTCATATTTTTAGGGGTCACTGAGATGAATAGTGACATTTCCGATGCCGTTTAAGTCCAAGTTCATCCCCCATCAGCATGGGTGGTAAGAAGGGTTCAAAAATAAAATGTCTAAAATGACTGACATTACTGTCTAATCCATAATCTTCAATTAATAATTTGAAGATTTAAACCATGGCAACGCCGGGCACTTCTGCGAGTATTCTATAAAAAAAACCAAAATCCACAGCTTAATGCGGCAAAAAACGTATGTGCCATTGCAGTTAAGACAATTAGTGTTATTTAAAAAACAATGGGAGATAAACATCAATCATCACTGTTACTTAAGGTTCATATGCACGGGCTGAAGATGCAGCACTCGTGTAAAAACATAGGATGGAACATCCCCGAAGGCATCACCCTATTTCTCACACATAAGAAAGGGTTCAAGATGAGAAAACAAATGCACTGAAGAGCAGATAAAAGTAAGGTGACATATATGACCTGCACACTGCATTAAGCAAAGGATCTAGTTAATAGGTAGACTGACACACAACCCTAATAATGTTACTCTGATACAGTTACATTTTCAGATATTACCTGAACTGCCCTTTTATAAAATAAACCACAGAAGTTACTAAGAGAAAGCAGGAGAAAAACAATTATTCCAAACATTTGCAGTCATTATGTATAGACAGATGGTGGAGGAACGTTGTCATTACATTACAGCAAATCAGGAGGCTCCCATCTCAGTAGGTTTATTTTGCCTTGAGGAAACTGTCGTACCTGTCTCTGCAGTTAACTCTTAATGTATACTTGAAAGCGTAAAACCTCACACTGATAGATGGATGAGAGCTTGCAAGATGCTGCCACAAATAATCACTAGGGAGGATGAGAAGAAAGGCACTGAAAATGGAAAAGGATGCAAGTTTGTTGGGTGTGAGGACTGAAGTGTGCTTAAGCCAGAAAAGGATCGCTGCCATCCCTTTGCTTACTGGTTTTTTTTTTCCAAGAGAGAAATTTGGCTAGATAGCTAACTAAGCAAGCAGGTCCCCTCCAAGGCCACTAGTACAATTTAGGATGCCAACTCCTTAAAACTGGTCCAGTCCTTTTGAGCTCCCAAGGCCCCTTCATTTGAAATCTCTTGCAGTAAACACTCAAAAAGCAGCGGGGCATTCAGCTGAGCAGAAGCGCTTTCTGCTTCTGGTAAATATAGAAGAAAAAAAACAGACAATAGAGAAAGAATGTTTTGCACTGCTGTCTCAAGATGCTACTTTATTGTTTGATGTATGAAAGACACCACTGACTTGTTTGTCTCAAGTTATACTGTTAGGAAAAGAAGTTTGAGGAATTCGAGCTAAATATTTAGCACAAGAGAAACCATTTTTTTGTGTTTATGGTTTTACTATATAGCAGCTCTGAAGCTTACATTTATGAATTGCAAAGAAGTAGAATGTTAGATCAGTAAGGCTTGTTATTGTAGAAAAGCTTATTCAGGTTAAAGATTATCAAATATAAACTACAGCTTATATGCAAGATATCTGTTGACAAGGCAGACATAAAAGTGACTAAATGATAATGAAATTACTAACTATGCTGAAGAATTTCATTGTACAGAAGTTAGGTTACTAAGTTCTGTGTACAGGATGATATCAAACAAGATAAGGAAGAAGGACATTTTGTTTAATAACACCTGTTATAATAGCTTTGTATGAGCGAGTAAGAATTAGCCTTAAAAATCCATTTCTGATTGACTAGTATGAAATAGTTATTGAGTGATAAAAAAAAACTTTTACAACATCTTTCACAAATAAAGTTATCAGGTAAAAATGTATATTATAAATAAGAAATCTCTCTTGCATTCTGCTATACACTGCACAATAGAAAGATTTCCAAACCATACTGTGCAATTAGATAGACAAAAACTTTGGAGTTGGAATTATTTCCCTTTATACTAAATCAAAATTCATCCCAGAATGTGTGTTTTTACAGGAATTGAAAAGGACTTATCCATATTTGTGTACCCTCAAAGAATCACTCAATAAACCGTGAAACGCAACAAAAAAAATAACTGTATTATTATTGTTTAGTCCTTGATTGCTAGCCAAGTTTTCATACAAATATTCTGACTGCTATTCACCTTTTTTTCCCTGTTGTTTTGAATAATTGATTTTAAAAAAAATTCTGCTAAATTGTTGTCATGGTATATTTAAAAAAATGTATAAATATAAAATAATTGCCCTTGAGTGCACCTGCTGAGTTTTCTTCCTTTGTGCTAATTTAAAATTATTGTTAATTAGTGGTCCATGATGATAGTGTCAATTATTTTATATGTACAATTAATAATGATAAGAAGGTTGGGACCAGTGTTGTCTTGGGTGTTTGAAGAAGCTGATGAAAATTTCCTAGGAAAATGGACAACTAGTGGCTATGATTTGTTATAAAGGCTCCACCCCTCGATTGTGGCATCTCAGTACAACTTCTGGGCAACGATTATGCAAACACACTTGCCGACCGCACCCTGGAATCTCAATGTGAAGAGGTGACAAAAGTAGGCAAGTATGGAGGTAACCCTGTGTCCCTTTAAATGAAGCTCACAACCAACCATTTTGCAGGTCTTCCATTACTTCAAAGATCCTTCCCCTTCGGAAAGCAATAAAACTCATTTAATCTTTAGAGAGTGTGAAATATGTTACACAATAGTAGGTTATAAAAATATAGAACAAAATCCCAACTTCGCATTTAATTTAATTGTGATTTGTTCCCTGAGACAGTAACAAAAGGTAAAGCAAGGTTCAAAAGCAAATCTTAACATGCAAAAGTAGTAACCTTATGAAGAATGAATAATAGCAACAACAAAAGGCAAATGTTAGGCAATATTAAGAATATTAAGGTAAGGCAAGAAATTATTCAATTCAACATTGTTCTTGTGCAGCACCAATAAAGTTCTGATTTGTAAGAAACAGTGACCTACAAACCTGGGCACACCTTGCAAGCTCTCTCCTGTCCAGGTATTGGAAGATTTTGATGGCGATTTCATATGGCAGTTGTATATCAAAGAAAGGTATTTCATTTATTTCATTCTGCAAGACAAATTATTCACTGCATCATTACAGATTGTATCTACTTATCAAGAAAAGCCTATCCAAAAGTATATCCATCATAAAAGTATACTATACAGTTAAATGATTATTAACATAAATTGTATAGTTAGTAAATAATAAATAATAATAATAATAATAACTTATATTAACATTTACACTCTTAGTTACAGTTAAATAATACAGCCACACACATATATATCAATGTGATAGGAATGCAAATCCATTACACTAGTGTCCCATTGTCTTATATTAAAGTATTATGTGTCTTCTACAGAACAATATCTACTTTGCTAAAATTAATTGATTCCTACAGCGCAGATTTACTTAACAGATTCTGAGCATTATTGGACTCATTAGGACCTTTAGCCCCATGGTAAAGCAACACGTCACATAAGATAGAAGTTGCAGTACATCTACACATATAAATTTATTGTGAAAATTCAGTAGGGTTACTCAAGCTCAAATTGCTCCACCATGGATAAGTGACTAGGGCTGTTTATGCAAATTGTTACCTGTGGAAGTTCTTTCAAGAGAACGAGGACATGCAATGCACCAGTAAACCTCATATTACTGTGTCTTTCCAATTTAAGTGCCTAAAGCAACTGTGCAATATAATGTATTATTTTGTGAATATCTGGCAGCATTTATCTTTACACACAAGAAGCTAGAGGGCAAAAACATGTTATAGTTATGTTATTCAGATTTACATTCATGTGTGCCTTCACAATTGCCTAAGAGAAAACTGCAACAGGAACAGGTACAATATCAACAAACTGTACATTATTATAGCTAACAAAATCTAAGGCCCGTATTCAGAGTACCGGACGTATAACATATACGTCCGGTGTTTAGCAATTTTTACTACTGCTCATGCGTAGTAATTTTTTAGTGTAATCTACGTATCTATTTCTTACGTAGATTGTGTAAAGTCTGAATGCACTGTCCAGCTTCTCCCTCTGCAAACTACCCCAAGCCTCTAGTAGTAATAAAATAAAAAGTCTTATAGCACAGGCATCATACAGGTACCTGTGTCACCACAACTGTTTTGACAATACAATTCCCATCATGCTTTGCAAGGTATCAGCTATTGCTATGCTGTTGGAGCATGCTGGGAGTTGTAGTTTGAGAACATCTGGATATACAAAGGTTACCAATGCCTGATACAGTATGTAGACCTTTAGTAACAGGTACTTATGAGGTGGTGGTGACTATATTGCAATATTTTAGCATACAAATTAAAGTAAAACACATTACTACCTAAACTAGTTACAGACCAGAAACACCATTTTTGTTAAATGTTACCACTTCCTAAATGTTTGCTAGTCATTGGCTTTTTTTCACTTTTACCACAATGTTTACTTTTGTACTTTTCATCATCTCTTACATTTAATTTTATATTGTGAAAAAAACAGATTCTCTTAAATATTTAACAAGCACAAATGTCTGTTAAATATTATTTATAAACATTATTAATGTCAATCACCAATATTTATTCCACAATGCTATGTGGCATCAAGAATTCATGGACTGCTTTCTAAACACTGATTATATAACGGATATTTAGAAGCTAAAACTAAGACAAGTGTGTAAGTTTTGGGAGTCTCTTTCAAATTGATCGATTGTAGCAAATAACTGTGATAATCAGGGGTTGAGTGAACACTGGATCAAGTAATTGCAGAACGTCCTATCTCGACCCACTGCGTATTCTGTAAAGATGTGGAGAAATCGGTGTAACCTGCTTATTAAATTAGATGGAAATTTTTACACTTGTACATGGGTATCTAAAAGTCACCCTAGAAGCTGAATCACAGAATTGTTACTGAACACAGCAGTGTGAAGGAGGATAGATCAGCAGCAACTGCTACAATCTGTCTACTCAAAAAGTGTTAATAGGAATTCATAATTCCAATCACCATAGGCTTTTTCATGGCAACAGACAGCATTACTCAAACTTTGATGAAGCTCCCAAATCTCTGACAATCATAGTGGAAGCTGGCAAGCTAAACTCAGCGGGTAAGCCGTGCAAGCAATTTGCTATAGTGCTCTCTCAGACAAGCCTGTTGTCCTTATAAATTGTATGTGGTCTTAAACAAAGGGATTACCGACCGCAGGACCCATAAAATGAGGATCAAATGAAAAGTAGTTTGTTCTTAGTTCATGCTACTTGAGCTCGACAAGCAAGTTCTCCGTGCAGCCAGAACTCAGCACAGACGTTTGTTATCCATTTAAGAAAGCAAATGGGAGCAGGCTCAAATTAACTGCTTAATTTATGTAATCAAAGCCTGTTGACTTGGCGATTAGGAAGCTTCTCCACTGTTAGTTTCCGAGTTTGGCTAAGTTACTCGTTACCGTTGCCAGGCCAATTAAGAGCACACAGACAAACAGTATAATATTCATTTTAGACTTTAGTTAATGATGTGGCTCTTTGGAAAGTCACATTTGAGACTCCTGTCAGATAAAACATGGAGACCTGCACATGGCACTGGGCGCTCTATTGATAACATTAGGAAAATGGTCCTGGCTGCTGAAAATACTTTCATGCAACCTTACACTGACAAATAACATTGTGTTCCACTATACTAAGGGGTTTATGTATAAAAGAATAAAGCTGGACATACACTAGAGCCATTATTGCTCTGATCATCCAATTATTGGGTGATTAAACCAATAATCGCTGTAGTGGATTGCCAGGATTTTTTTATTTTAATGGCAATAAAACGCCCAAAAAAAGCTCTTCGATACGATCATTTTATCTTTTGGCAAATTTAAAATATATAAGACCCAAGCTGCTAATCTCCTTACACCTTAACCCCCTGAATGGGGTTACCACTGTCTTACCTTATTATCATGAGCAAGTACAGTAGTAATAAAGTAAAGATAACTCAGCATTTTACAACCAGTTAAAAGGCTAACACAGCACAGGTCTCCTGACAAGATTGACAGTGAGTGCAGAGATTGACAGGAGGTCCTTGCAACTCATTGACTGCACATGCCTCCTATAAACTTGGGAAGCACCTCTCTCTTCAGCCAGAACTATCAGTCCCAGCAGGAGAAGTGAGTGGTACAGATACCAGGATCTTTTCCTAGTGTATCTCCTGATAATCTGACTAGTGTATGGCCATCTTAGGATTCAAGTTTGCTCTTTGTTTAATATCATCAACCTTTTTCTTTTTGATAGGAATGGAAGAAACATGTCCTGTACATAGTCCTTTCATAGATGCATTTATGCAGACAATTTGCACACTAGGGGTCTTGTGTAAACTTACGAGTTCACAGATTGGCTAAATCATGTTGCACTGCATTGGGGGCAGGTCTATAACATACAGCAATACTTGGGAGAAGGGTTTATTAGTGCAGCTAGAGTTTTGGGTATATCTTTGGGTGCTTTTTGTAAAAACAGGAAATCTTTACTTGCAGCAAAACACTAATAAACTTGCAGACCTTGCATTCCAGCATTTGCACAAAGTAAATTTACACAATCATATTATTTATCACATTATAAACGTTTTATTTATTTCTTTTTTTGTTAAAGTTTTTTACTTGGTTTACCACTAAACAACCAGACATTGGGCGTTTTACAACTCTGGAAAGCAATGGCATTAATGATTATTTTAATATATTGTTATAGCATAAATTGAATTAAAGGTTAATTGGTTCTATACAATCATTTTAAATGTTAAGCTACATTATTAAGTCTATTATTGTGAGCAGTGTACATTTTTGGGGGGTTTGGATACGTTCAGAGTTACGTGGCGTAACATCTGCCGCGTTCATTCGCAGTAAATACAAATAGGTGATTTTACGTAAAAACGCTAGTGTACTTAGGTCTGTATCTACCCCAAAATGTGTGTGTGTATGTGGAAAAATCCCAACTGCAACAGCATTAGCGGTATCAACTAGTACCCGACCCCTGGAGTAACTAGATGAAAATGCTTGATGTAAATAGGGTTACAATAGTATTTATTGTGTGTGCATCTGCTTTCAATTTTAGGTTAAATTACTGGAAAATCTGAAACAGCCTTTTTTTTTTTTTTTTGAATTTACCTCCGGTTTTGGCGTATCCACGCTACCGACTGGAAATCATTCCGCCCTATTCTGACTTATGAAAAATGCCACTTCTGACAGAGGGGCCGGTTTACACTTGGTTTTACAATGTACGTTATAGTCATACAAAGCACTGTGCACCACTCCAGACTCTTAAAATCAAGGATCCAGTGCTTTGTGGCTGCAATAAGAAGCTAAGAGCCAGGTTTCCAAGCAAGCTTTCACAATAGTGCATTTATCCGTTTATGTTCAGACAGAATATTTGATCACTTAATAATACATTTATTGGCATTTATTTTCTTTCACTGTGGAATAAAATGTAAATCTTTTTCAGAAATCATTTCTTCAGCAGATAAGTTTTACATAAAAAACTCTCTGGTTGATTTGGTTGTCCTTAGACCTCATGGGCCGGATTCACACCTAAAAAGCAGTCTCTTCTTAGATGCGTATCTTTAGTAAAGGACCTACTGCACATGCGTAGTAGGTCCTTTACGCAATCTACGTACCAGTTCGGTGTGTAGATTGCCTCCGTTCAGTCTTTAAAGACCGGCCAAAGTATTTTAGGTAAAAAGAGGTGGTCTAATGGCGCCTTGGGTAAAAGTGGTATAGGGGAGGGATTTAGATTAGCCGGGAAGGGCAGGGGAAGGCAGGTAGCGCACATTGCACGGATAGTTAAGGCAGCCCTATGGCACTTGTAATTGTCATAAGCTACCCAAAAAGGGGGACAGGATGGGGACAGGACGGGTGAATTAGGTGCGTTTGTCCGCACCTTACTCACAACGGATCCCATGAGTCAGCAAATCTATGTTCATTTTTGCGGTGAATCATATCCACAGATGCGGAATGTAATGGCAGACAATAGCCACTTGGTCTATCCAATCTGAACAATGTTTTATAGCAAGGTTTCTCAGGTTGTGCTGCCTTGGAAAGTAAACAGATGGGTAAGGGTGGGGAGGGAAAGCTGCTGGAGGTATTATTATTACTATTGTAGTTACCCTTCACCCCAAAAAGCAGACCCTTTTGAGCCCACAGATACTTCAATAGTAGGATGTACCCAGCGTTACAGACAGGTAAAGGTAAAAACTGGTTCAGTTTGTTCAGAAAAACGGTATTAGCCAATAGATATCTAAATAGTCCACAACATATAACACAACAAGCTTGCAAATGTACAATATAGAAATGTCATATAAACACAGATAGGCCCAACAAAAATTAAAATAGGTAGCAACCAATAGTCTACGTAGGAGATCTCCTATGGTGATCCTTGGCTGGAAATAATGGCTGCAAATCACTGCAGTAAATGATATAACCCAAAAGTAGTGTTCCGTTGAAGAAATACTAAAATCTGTATCAATAAAAGTTCACAACAATCCTGTGCTGACTCCTAATAGTTCATATATCCTGTTCCAAAAGGGTCTGCAGTACCTGAATCCTGTGCTGTAGATCCACTGGGGTGGCTATGCTGGCGTCCAGAGAGTGGGAATTGACAGTCCTCTTAGCCTCTTAGGGGAAGTAACGCTGGGTTTGTCACTCCTCCGATGCTATTATCTTTTTTTTTTTCTGGACTCTGCTGCCGTTGTCTTTGGTCTGTATCCAGAATTGCTGTTCGGCGCGCCTTCTCTCTCCTGCCACTGTGTACAGTCATTCCTATGGTAACTTGCTGCATTCAGAGCAGAGCGGGGAAATCAACCTGTTTAGTTCCTATTATGAGGCCAGAAATCTCTGCCAACCAACGCGTTTCATCCCTCTACATGTGGGCTTCTTTGGGGTGGCCTTCACTGGAGGGTGCACTAGGTTATTTGAGCTGCCCAATGTTTTGTTTTTAAAACCATACTGACCCTGGACCTTAGTCGACCCTCAATATAGTGTAAGATTCAGGACATCCTTCTATTTTTTCCAAGCAATTGTTCTATTGTGTTAGCCTCTACCTCCTCAGATTTTCCTTTAAACTTACCACCCTCCCATTTAGCATGTTACTTTGTTCTTCTAATTCCCACCGTATCTCCTTATTTAACAGCTCCTTCTCAAGTATCCTACTTCTTTATTTTCAATACATTTTTGTACTATACCTTATTTCTGCACTGTACTTGTATTGTTTTCCTTACTTTTATGAATTTGTACTGTTAATAATTGTATTGTATATATAATTGTCTTCCTATTGCCTCTGTACCATGCTGCAGATACTGTGTGGTGACTTATAAATAAACGTTAATATTAATAAAATAATAAAAAATAAATGCATGCATGCCCTCAAGTCACAAATTTTATTCTCTGCATGCAGGGACACTGCTTTTGCTTACTGCATGCAGATACTGACCAGCTTTACATATAAACCGTTATTAAAACTTGGGTTAGGAAACATCCCCTCTCAACTGTGGTTCCAAGTCAATAATCAACAGGTTCAACACTAGGTAAGTGCAGTAAAAGAAGGGACTTGCGAGAGAATTACTTGCTCTTCCGGGATACCGGGAGAACACTCCGAATCTCTGGAGTGTCCCGGATATTCTGTAAATTTTTAGTTTGTGACTAATTAGCTGTCAGCTCTGAGTATTTAAAAATGCTATTTTCGGAGCGGTGCACACAACCCCTTCTGACTACCATACAATATAATCAGCATTCCTGTAACCAAAATGCATATATGCATATATAATAGCAGCTGACCAGGTGGTGCTGTCTCAGGGTGGATGGTTTGGAGACCTCTGCCGGGAGTGAGCTCTGACAGTTTTAGAGTTAGGACCATCAAAACAGAGAAGCCTTGTAAAAGTGGCAGGTGGCTTATCACATATCTGCAGATGTATGGAACTAAATCTCTGACTTATTTTAAAGCTAGAATGTTATGATTTATTACTGGTTAACTGCAAGAGTGTATTTGTGTAAACTGCCCACATCTTACAGCACCCGCTCCACATTACCCCCACATGTGAACTGCAAGAGTGTATTTGTGTAAACTCCCCACACCTTACAGCACCCGCTCCACATTACCCCCACATGTTTTTAAATTCCTACAATACCATGTTACCAGATTTGTTTGGAGAAGTAAGCCAAACGTACCTTTAAAAATAATGCATAGGGCAGCGAGGGTAGGGGGACATGGACTACCTGACTTTCCACGCTACTATTTAGCCGCACATTTGGCTCAATGCATTTTGTGGTGTCCAGCGACAACCACACGCATATGGCCTATAATTGAAGCAGGCTATGTGGGTGTGCTGTCTATAGCCTCATTGTTATGGCAGCACAGATCCACACGTCCTCACACGGTCTCCTCTCATCCAGTTATTAATCATTACTTAGGCCTTTGGAATAGTGTTAGGAATCGTCACAATCCTTCTACCTCACCAGGTCCACTTATCCCTCTATATAATAACCCCGACCTTCCTCCGGGATGCGACCCATATGCTTTTACCGCTCGGGCGAGGAAGGGTATTTATTATTTAAATGGCTTGCTTTCTGGCAGGGTGTTTTCGCCTTTCTCCGAGTTTAGGGAAGCTCTCACAGTCCCAAATTAATGTTTTTACCAATATTTGCAGTTCAGACATTTTTATACATCAGCAAAATCCACATTAGATAGTAGAACCCTTACTGATTTTGAAAATTTGTGCTGAAAACGCTCCTCCTTTAAAGAATTAATATCTGACCTATATCTTATGTTGGCCCCATGTGCTTCGGATGATACAGAGGCATACGAAAGAGCATGGAACAGAGATTTGGGGAGCCCCCTGCACCCGTAGCAATAGGAGGAGATAAGAGAATCTATTGCATCTACCTCTTTGTGTGTCTGTATAAAGGAAAACAGATATAAAGTGCTGTCTCGCTGGCATCTTGTTCCATCTAGATTAGCTAGATTCTCTTCCATGATGGATGCCTCATGTTGGAGGGGATGCTCGGACCAGGGTACATATTTGCATATATGGTGGCGATGTCCCAAAATAAGAATGTTATGAGTTGAAATACATACATTTTTATCCTTAATATTACAGATTAATATCCCCTTTTCTCCCCCAATACTTTCTTCTCCCCTTGGGGGTCCCTAGTGCAACCAAAAGCCAAAATAAACTTATTTTACATGTGACATCCGCAACTACATGTTTGATTGCATCAAACTGGCACCAATCTACTATACCAACCTTGCGAGCTGTGTTGGACAAGACATGGTATGTACTGAAAATGGAATTTATGACTTCATTTTGTAAGGTTTGGGAACCGGGGGCCTCCTATTTTGGAACCTCTCTCCCAATCTTTTGAAATCAGACCTGGACGACTTCTTTCGTCCCTTATTACCTTCTTCCTTCTTTCATCTTTTTTACACTGTCCTCTGTGAATATATCACAATCTGTGTCTATATATCCCCTCTTTCTGTCCTCTGTGAATATATCACAATCTGTGTCTATACAACTCCTCTTTCTGTCCTATGTGAATATATCACAATCTTTGTCTATATATCCCCTTTCTGTCCTCTTTGTATATATCACAATCTGTGACTATATATCCCATCTTTCTCTCCTCTGCGAATATATCACAACCTGTGAATATATATCCCATCTTTCTCTCCTCTGCGTATATATCACAACCTGTGACTATATATCCCATCTTCCTCTCCTCTGCGTATATATCAAAATCTGTGTCTATATATCCCCTCTTTCTATCCTCTGTGTATATATCACAATCTGTAAAACACAAATACAGTATATCAATTTAAAAGCGCCTTCCCAAAACTGCAGCAGTCCTCTCACCCTGGGGTACCCAACCGGGTACCCAACCCCAAAGAATCACAGAGATAAAAAAGGCAATGGGAAGAGAAAAGCTCTGAATTGAGTGACTGAAAATAAATAAGTGTATAAATAAAATATAAAAACCACATGTCAATTATTAATACCACATTTCTATAGATCGCATGAGTGATAAATCATAAATATAAAATATTCATTATATGAAGCGGCATACAAGTGGTCTCTAGGGAGGTATAATCTATTAGATAGGTCTCGTAAAAATTGAAAAATAAAAAAAATGAATCTCTTAAAACTGTCCAAAAAGTCTCTTAAGATATGAGAAGATAATTGAAATAATCCTCAAAAAATCCTTAAAGAGGTCCTTAAAAACGTAATTTGCATAGTCCTACTGCCGTTGAAAAAAGTCATCCATAACATACTAAAGAAAGGAGAGACATAGTTAATTACCATCCAGGTGCAAGTATCAAAATGGATTCAGCCCACTGATGAAATGGTTCAAAAGATCCAATTTTACTAGGATGAGTAAAATACATAAAACATATGTACATGAATTATGAGTCCCAGAGCTAACAAGGTAGCATACCCCTATTGTCCAAGTGTAGGAATCAGATGGTCCTTTTGTTGAGTACCGCCAGGACGTCCATGAACGGCTGTATGAGATTCTCCACGCTAAAGACAGGGTGATGGCAGCTTGTGATCCGGGAGTCTCTCCTACCGCTGGTCACTTTACGCGTTTCGGGCTCTATACAACTCCTCTTTCTGCCCTCTGTGTATATATCACAATCTGTGTCTATATATCCCCTCTTTCTGTTCTCTGTGTATATATCACAATCTGTATCTATTCTGTATATCCCCTCTTTCTTTATATAACCCTTTTTCTCTATATTGCACATTACCCCACTATAAAGTGTTGTGCTCTACAGGCTTTCTGCAGCAGCACAGAAGTCAATGGATGAAAGCCTGCAGAAGGTTGAACAATCAGAGGAGTGGAGAGGGGGCCTCAAAACCGTGGTATCCCCCTGCTTACAAGTGTGCACCGACCCTGCTACCGAGGTCCATTTCCGTCATAATACCATTTTAATCAGACTGAATAAAGTTCAAAATTATATATTCAGGTTGTGAGTGGCACCTCTCTGTGTTATGATTAGATTAGAAATTTAGTTTTCCATAATATAAATTAGAATATTTCTAGTGATGGTATATATAGATGGTTCATCCATTTTACCAGTGAGCGACTACCATTTTTGCTCTTTACTATTATGTGTATGTATTCCATAAACATTGATACCATAGGCTCCTAAGCACCCATTAGTCACTCTCCCCCTCCTCTTCCATTTACTTACCTATTAAAGTCTTCTGGCTACCTTTCTTCTTCCCTCCGGCTCAGCAGCGTGGCTGATGATGAACTGACCAACACATGATTTTCTGCATTGGCCTCTGATGCCTCTCTTAATTGATGACTAAAACAGCAGGGACAGAAACTGATGCTGACAACAGACGGCATTGTGCTGCTGGGAGCTTTTCTCACACCAGTTTCAGCTGGCAGAAGGGGTAGGGGTAGGCAGCAGAGTGACCTCCTTGGTCACCCAATAGATTTACTGTGTATGGTAGCTCCAACATCCTTAACCCAGCCACCAGATCCAAATGTCCTGGGGTTTGTCGAGGACTTCTTGATACTTTCCATCAATTATTGGAAAACGTATTAAATCAAATACCGTAGATACAAGAGAACGCAGGATGAGCTGCAGGTATTGCTGAAGAAGGAGCTTTTAAGGTATAACCTAGAAGTCCTATGTTAAGCTGTCTACACACTGGAGAGTTATCTGACTATCATTGTGTGTTAAAAGATAATTGTCAAATAGTTCTGACGTCCTACCAGCGTGTAGTGTCCAATGATGCTTTAGAACTATCAGAAACTGTATTACAATCAATGACATCCCACTGACAAAGGAAACTTCAGTGTGTCCTGACAGATCTTCACCGCAACTATTCCGTTTCCATATTTCTGCAAAGGGCCACCTTGTGGAGGAGCAGATCATTGCAGCGAAAGTTTATAGTTACAGTTTCTAAACAATCACAGGAAGGTGAGCTCAGGGGCATGTTAAGAAGTCAGGTGCTCATAATTGTGTGTGTATTTTATTTTACCAAGATGTTTGTTTTTACTATGAAACCACAGTTCTTGGATCAGACAACCACTTATTTACCTTATTTTTCTATCTTTTCTAACTAGAGCTACCAAAAGTTTAAAACGTATATTGCAGTCCAATAAAGATACAAAGCACCTAAATCCCTACTGTTTCTAGATATGTTAATAGGTTGAGGCTCAGAAGCTGCTCCATGAGGTTAGACTACATGACACAATGAACTAAGTAAATATAAAATGTCTATATTTTCTAAAAAGAAGACGTATGAACTCTTCTGAGCATGCACCTGGTAGTGCATTATATTTTCTGGGCTCATACCCATTTTTGCCTGGATTCTGCAATGCACTGTCCCAAACTTCCAGCTTACAGCACAAATCTTAATAAACTGTTTTATAGAAATGTCTTGCTGGACACCCAGCATGCTTATTCTGTTAAAGAGGCCTACTGAAGATTTTTATCATGCATATGCTAATTGGTTCTAGTACACAAATAATGGCAAACAGCACTGGAAAATCTAGATCCTATGTCAATGTTATATAT
>WWET01000023.1:1132841-1149372 GCA_011038615.1 Limnodynastes dumerilii
CAATTCCAGTACATAATAGCGTCAATGTTTTCTTCTCTTTCAACCTTTTTAAGTTGCAAATCTATCTATCAATGTATGTATGTGTGTGTATTGTGTTTTTTTTTATTATTATTATTTTTATTTATTATTTTATCATATATATACATGTTTGTGTGTTTGTTTTTTGTTTGTTTTTTTACACAACTGAAATGAATGAAACTATTTTCTTACTTACTTCACCTTCTTCCAGATTCTAGAATGTTCAGGAGATTCACAAACTTTAGGAAGTGCTGTCTGACTTCCAGGAAAGTGAGCTGGATATAATTAATATGTTTGCAAGTATGTTTATGATACAGAAATTTACAATATTAATATAAATGATTTATTTGTAGAAATAGTATAGGTACAAACCGTAACAAACAAGTGCTGGAGGCTGAGATAGACATCGGTAAAAGTACACAGCTTGGTAGCCAGCCTAGCCCAGCACAATTACTCACATGTAACAATAAGAAAACAGGCGGTTTGTGTGTCATATTGAAACATCAACTTAATAAAGGAGAGAGAAGGAGGGAAGGAGTTGCCAGGTGCTTGTTTCAGGTAACTAGGATTTGGGTTGTCGCCGACCGAGGTGTGGGAGGTATAATCTCCGTAGGCTTACAATGAGTTAGTAAGGGGGGATGTGTCAAGGAACATAATCCACGGGAGCCATGTGGCGCTGTGTTCTGTGAATTTGCCTGTAGCGGAAAGGATCATTTCCTCCATAGACCTATAGTACTCTACTCTCTTAAACCATTCAGAGATTGAGGGAATGGTGGTAGATATTCAGTGTACTGGAATGACGGCTCTAGTGGCGTTGCTGAGGTGTAGGAGTAGAGAGTGTTTGAGAACAGCAATAGGTCCAGGGGGAAGAGAGTGCAGCCAAAATTTAGTGGTTAGGGCTAACAACTTTGCGGGTTGTCTCAAAAACCTGATCCGAGAAGGCGGTAAGTTTGGGGCAGCTCCACCAAATATGTGTTAGAAATTTACAGTATTAGTGCAAATAACCAATAAAAAAACACATATGCATTATTTTCTTTCTTATATATTTCATTATTAACAGAATACTAAAAATACATATATCCATATTATATATATCTATATTATTCTTTGGGCCTAATTCAATTGAGCGCGTATTTTTTTTTTAAATACACACGTATAAAATACGCACCGTTCGCACGAAAAAAATTAGCACGATTCAATTAGAAATGTCCCCCCGCCTCCAACGCGCGTTAATTGGCCCATGAGCGTATTTGTTAGCGCTCATGTTTGAGCTTCCCTCCCGTTATAAAATACGCGCGTGTATTTCTGTATCTTTACCCATGCAATAACAAATGTCAGCACAATCACTTCCCATAAGCAGCCCTGCCGTCATATGTCTGTCATAATCTATTTAGGACCTTCTGGAGCTGTACACTTGAAAGTTTTCATGAATTTCACCCTCACATGTCATAATACGCACCTTGATGAGGTGCGCAAATAATGATGTAAAATAACGTGCAAATTTTAACGCTTGTAACGCAATTGAATTGCAAAAATTTGCACTTGCAATGCATTTAAATAGGGACAAAGAATACGTGCGATAGACCAAAAAAATACACGAATAAAAACGGAATTGAATTGGGACCGAAAAATTTGTGTGAAAAAAATATGCAAATTAGCAAAATACGCGATACAAACCTTTACACACTTCTCTTGTGCTGAACTTGAATTACTAGTTACCGCCCATCTTGCTTATGATCTCCCTGTGCAGGATACAAGATCATGTGCCTAGACAGAGGCATCAATTTAAATTGGGTAGGGTTAAGATTTAAATTAGCGTTAGTGCCCTTAAATGACCAAATGTGTTCCCCTTATTTACAGTTATCTTTTCACATCATTTTGGCACAAACAGCAGACCCTCACTTCAAATGTCTAAGCCACAAGTAAGGCAATATTCTATATAATAATATCCTGCTCCTATGCTTGTTTACTGTATCAGTTTTGTTATGTTCGCCTTTGTTGGGTAAAAGGCAGAATCTGCTGCTTTCTATGTTGACATAAAATGAGTTTGTTATAACTTGTAACACTTGCTTGAGCATTAATCTTATCACATATAGGTGTCTCTTTATCTGATTGATTATGACTTTTGATTCTATTACCAAGATTAAAGGTAATGTAAAATCCGATGGAAGTCCCCGCTTAGATAGATAGTATTGCCACATATGGACAGACAAAAGTTCCTTTTCGGCTGTCCCTATTTCGAATACCCATTTAATTTAGAATTTTTTGTTTAGAATGGGTGACTCTGCCTATCGCATACTCACTCATTCATTTTTGCTAAAAATTAGAAAATGCCGCCGCTGCCAGACCCCCCGCCAGCCCTGCCGATTCAGTGGACCACCAGGAAAGGCAAGTAACCTCTCTGGGGACTTTGGGGAAGGGAGGCTTAGTGTTAGTTTCAGGCTGTGGGCAATGGAGGGTTAGGGTCAGGCTGCCGGGAAGGGAGGGTTAGGGTCAAGCTGTGGGGAAGGGAAGGTTAGGGTAATAGAAGGGGAGGGTTAGAATTAGGGGAAGGGTTAGGGTTATTTTGCCACTTACCTTTTGGAGCACCGTGTTCGGTGCTCCGAGGATCGATTGCTATGCCATATCGAGGAATTACCGATCGCAGGACTGGACCAAGCAGGCAGGACTGGATCAAGACGTCAGGAAAGACCAAGGAGTACCAGGCACATGGGAGACCTGATTGTTCTGGCAACGATGGAACAGTGCACAGAGTTTAAATAGTGCGCCCTGCGCACTGATTGGCTGGAGGACCGGAGAGCACTGAATCTATTGGGGCAGCGTGGACATGTGACTCATCCAAGATGGCCGCGCCCATGGATCAGAGTACCATCGCGTTTGCCGCCAGAATCCATGCGGAGGACGCCGTGGCAAGACTGGTGAGTACTGAGCAGAGGCTGTCACTGCTTCAGTGACAGTCTCCGACGAGCTGCAGCAGCTGCGCGCCGGAAGAGGGACGCCGTCAGGGAACCAGGAAGCAGGTAAGTGCGGCGTCTGCCGCGGTTCGTGATAGATTGATTATGACTTTTGATTCTATTACCAAGATTAAAGGTAATGTAAAATCCGATGGATGTCCCCGCTTAGATAGATAGTATTGCCACATATGGACAGACAAAAGTTCCTTTTCGGCTGTCCCTATTTCGAATACCCATTTAATTTAGAATTTTTTGTTCAGAATGGGTGACTATGCCTATCACATACTCACTCATTCATTTTTGCTAAAAATTAGAAAATGCCGCTGCTGCCAGACCCGCCGCCAGACCTGCCGATTCAGTGGACCACCAGGAAAGGCAAGTAACCTCTCTGGGGACTTTGGGGAAGGGAGGCTTAGTGTTAGTTTCAGGCTGTGGGCAATGGAGGGTTAGGGTCAGGCTGCCGGGAAGGGAGGGTTAGGGTCAAGCTGTGGGGAAGGGAAGGTTAGGGTAATAGAAGGGGAGGGTTAGAATTAGGGGAAGGGTTAGGGTTATTTTGCCACTTACCTTTTGGAGCACCGTGTTCGGTGCTCCGAGGATCGATTGCTATGCCATATCGAGGAATTACCGATCGATATACCTGCCAGTATCAGAATAGGGCCGTTCTAACCGGGGACCCACACTCTGTAAAATCTACTAACCTACCTGCGCAAAGAAAATTCGATTTTCCAAATACAGACACCTGAAAGCTCATTTTCGTCTGTCTCTATTCTGAAAATATTAGTAATTAGAAGGTTTTACTAATGAATGGGTAAGTATGCTGAATTTATTATTTGGCATACTTACCCATTCATTATTATTATTTAACACTGGCACTGATAATTTAAAAGAATAAAGGTCTAGAAACAAGTTTTCCCCACAATCAGATTGTATCAAGTTGTCATGATACATGGGAAAACAAAATTTCCCTCTATCCAGCAATGTGTCCGCCTTTCTATGAGTCCCAACCAAATTGGGTCTAAACACCAGTAATGGGTTACCAATCATCATCCCCTCACGCTCCTCTGTATTATCATGGAAAGCTCAGCCTGATAGCCCTAAAGCTGGGTACACACTGGAGGGTTACCTGACAATTATTGTGCAGATCACAGATAGTTCTGACATCTTACCAGTGTGTACTGTCCCATGTACATATTGCAGCAAAGGTTTATGGGAACAGTTAGTAAATCTACAATATAATAGAGAGCAGCATGTACGGGGGCATCGTTAAGCAGGTCAGGGCTTAAATCGTTACTGCTGTTTGAGAAGATGTCGCATGAGTTAAAACTTTTAGTATGTACCCAACTTAAGAATCATAATCAGCAGTATGCACCTGCACTACACTTATTTTGTCACTAAAATTTGACCATAGGCCATTTTCAATATAATTCAACTATTATCAGCTACACAGATAAGGAAAGGATGGCTGAAAGCATAAAGGTAAAGAAAATCTTGTATTGTGAGGTTAATACTAAGATGTAGTCTGTATTTTATAGTGGTAATTAGTTTAAAGGGGAAGGGTTTTCAATGGGATGGGCATAATATCAGGGCTGTAGTTTTATTAGGAGTTGTATCTGGGGTAAGATTTTAATTGGGGTTCAGAACCGGTTGCAATCTCCGGCTAGAAAGTCTGGCTTCCGAAAAAGGGATATTCGAAAGTTATTTTTCGAATGTCCATTTTTTTGATACTTACAATTTTAAAAATGTGTTTTTTGAACGGGTGAGTATGCTGTTTGGCATACTCACCTATTCACTTTCGGAAAGAAGAGATCACTCTGCCACACCTCCGTCGCCACTCTTCGGGCCGAGGGGACAGGTGAGACAACTCTTTCTGCGGGGTTAGGGTCAGGCTGTAGGGGAGGGAGGGTAATGGTCAGGCTTCAGGGGAGGGAGGGTTAGGGTCAGGCTGCAAGGAAGGGAGAGTTAGGATCAGGCTGCGGGAGATGGTGGTTAGGGTCAGGCTGCAAGTAAGGGAGGCTTAGGGTCAGGCTACCAGGAAGGATGGTTAGGGTTAGGGTACTAAGAGGGGAGGGTTAGGGGAAGTTGTGGGGGACTTTTTTTTTACACTTTTAGGAGCACCGAAAGCTTGGTGCTCTGTGGATCGATTGCAATGCCTCCTCGAGGCATATGCAATTTAAATCCCAGCCAGTTCGCAACTGGCTGGGGAGGAATGGCCCATTCAAAAATGGGCCATTCAGACCGGAGCGCCACACCCGTTCAGAACTAGGGGTACTGATATTTACATGAGGGTTAGATATGTGGTCTAATGTTTAATAGAGGTCAGATCTTGTTTATGATTTTTAATGTAGTGAAGGGAGGGTTAGGGTCAGGCTACCAGGAAGGATGGTTAGGGGAAGTAGTGGGGGACTTTTTTTTTACACTTTTCGGAGCACCGAAACCTTGGTGGATCGATTGCACTGCCTCCTCGAGGCATATGCAATTGAAATCCCAGCCAGTTCGCAACTGGCTGGGGAGGAATGGCCCATTCAAAAATCGGCCGTTCAGACTGGAGTGCCACACCCGTTCAGAACTAGGGGTACTGATATTTACATGAGGGTTAGATATGTGGTCTAATGTTTAATAGAGGTCAGATCTTGTTTATGATTTTTAATGTAGTCATATCTGTGGTCTTAAAATCTTCACATATGGGGTTGTTTAAGTTCTGGTAATTCTCAAACAATCATCCAATAGACTTGAATAAGCAGCAATGAGCAGTAAGTATTTCCAATCGAAGAATTTATTGAATCGAGCCCTTAACTCGGCAATAGTAGACAGTGTGGATCACCGAGGGTCAGAAAGCAGTGACAACATCATTGTACAAAAACATGTTGGATTAGCCTTTCCTACCCCTGATATGCGTAGGAACAAAAATTTTCATGGGGGGGCAAAAGGCAAAGGACTACTATAGGGCCTGGAGCCCCCTTTTCTCATGTTTTGCATGTCATTTTTGACAGTTGTGATAGTGACTGTAGATATGCAAAGATTCCTATGTTAATTTTCATCAGTGTTTCTGGGGTTGGCCAACTCCAGCTTAACTGTTTATTTTACTATAACAATGTATTTATACATTATGGTATGTGCAATAAATTTTAATTACTATATCTCATGTTTGTTACTGGACGCACCGCATGAAATTCAGGGTAAAAGTAAAGTGAATAGTTTTCATCAATACAAGCTGTTTATTAAATGTTTATGAACGGAACACTTAGCGTATGTTTAATAAACCAATTAATCAATCAATCAATCAATCTGTATACTAAGGCTATATTAAAGTATATTTGGTGGTTATAACAATCTATATTTAAAAAAAGTTCAGAAAGTAGCATGAAGGATCTACTGCTAGAGGGGTGGCGTTACATGAACCTGTTCTGGGAGCCATGACTCTCTACAACACTTAAGGCAATCATTGTCTACCCTACGATCTGGCAACAATGAGACTGCTGCTAACGTTTTAAACCGTCCACATTCGCTCTCTCTGTTGCATTGTCGTTCAACTTATAAGAACAGTCAATGGGAAGCTGTGTCTGCTTATTCTTACTGCAAATTGTGATAGTAAAATGAGTGAAGATTCTAAGAAAGAAAGAAAAAAGCGTTTGCAAGAAGAAAATGTACACAGAACAAACATGAAGACAACTTTATTTTTTGGTAAACAGAAGTGACAAAAGTTAAAATAAAGCTATTATCGCTTCATCCCCATTTTCTTCTAAGAAAGAAAGAAAAAAGTGTTTGCAAGAAGAAAATGTACAGAACAAACATGAAGACAACTTTATGTTTGGTAAACAGAAGTGACAGCAGTTGACAGTTGAGTTCAAATAAAGCTATTATCGCTTCATCCCCATTTTCGCATTCATCCTCATTCACCTTTGTGCAGAAGTTCATGGGGAGGGGGGGCAAAACACAGTCTTTGCCCCCCCCAACAAAAATCATGTGGGAGTGGCTGCCCCCTTCCCCCCTGGTTCCTACACCACTGCTGATATGGCTATGGATAACACTGCTAATCCCACCTACTTTCTTGGTGGCTGCAACTACATTTGATTTGGTCCTACCCTCATAAGGCCACTTCCAGAATTGTTTTCCAGTGCCACTTTCATTTACCAATCCTTCCCTGGTGACTACCTCTCCTTGACACACAACGTGTGAGAAGTTTATAAAGCTCAAGCACACACAGGATAACCGCAGAGGAATGTGGTCCCTGACACACAGCGCACACAACTCACAAAGTAAACTGCAGGGAGATGGTAACCCCTTGAGACACAGTGCGAGTAGATGGCAACACATGAGACCAGCATCCAATGCGTGGAACACCGGGAAGCTGAATGTCAGTGATTGCAACAGGACCCACTACAGACTGTCAGCCAGACACACAGGGATGGCACAAACACTCAGAGGGAAAGGGCAGAAAGCCAGGTAATGGTAAGGGAGACCAAGGAGTGAAACACACATAGAACAAACAGGCAGATCAGGAACCCAAGGTAAAGAACGTGCTATAATTTGCAACACACACTGCTGGCTATTTACAAGTCCCCTGCCCAATCAGATGTCAGTCTAGGACACACCTCTAGGCTGAATGGAGGATGGCTATCTACATAAAGAATGACTGATGGTATGTAACAGCAGCACTCCTAGGTATCGCACCACAAATGTGGATATTTTTTCATTCATCGTATTGACCATCCCTTGGATTAATTAGTTCAAATCTAATTGTTCTCTTCCAAAAATGTTTCCTTTTATCATTGAAATTAACGCAGGGGGCGCTATAGCTGTTGGGTTTTCCCTGTCCCCTAACCCCCCACTCTTTTTGAGAGAGGCATTATCAGGGTCCTATCCTAGTGCACAACAGCCCATGAATAAACAATACAGACCAATGTACCGAGGTCTTAAAACACATTTTTATAGTTTCAGTACCACTGATTAAACACGTTCAGAAAAGGCTGTTATTAGTCTCAACTTTAATCTCACAAATGTTTTACACTAAGGAAATCCCAACATATTTTTAAGATAGTATGTCATATTTATGTTCCATTGTGGTGATATAGCTATATATCAAAATATAGATCAACTATTGAGCTATGAATTAATAATTACCCCTGTAAGCAATCTGAAACACTTACATGTGAAAATGCAATTGAAGGGATTGATTGAATTTCAGAATGTTATAATGGACTTTCATGAGAAAGGTTTCAATGGATAAAACTGTCTCCTTGTCCCAAACTGAAGTTAGACTTCTTATTTAGATATTTTGAAAGCTTGTTGCTGTTTTAAACCACGTCAGCATATCTGAGATTTTATGATCTAACAGACGAGTTTGCATTAAATGCTTTTTATTTCATGTGAAATCAATACACTTTTATGATGACAGGCATAATGACTGAATCAGGGGAACAGAATCTGATATTATTAGTTACTTATAAATTGCCAGTGTAATGTACAATATTGTACAATGGGGTCAGGCCCAGGCAAGCAATCTGTAAATTCTGGCATTTCTTGAGTTCCTAAACGTTATTAATGATCTGTTTTGGACTCTTTGTTAATTGACTCCAAACTTCAAGCTACTGGGTCGTATTCAGAGAACCGTTTTTATGGGAAGTTCTGTGCGTATTTTTAGGATCAGATGAACTGCGCATGCGTAGTAACTAAATTTACGCAATCTACATTGATTTTACGCAAGGCACGGACTTGTGAGAAAATACGTACAGAGGGGCGTGGTTGTAATCCGTCCGGAGACAGATACGTGAAAGTGGGTGGGGGGAGGCATTTAAATGATCGTTTGAGGATGCGATTAGTTAGATATGCACGTAGGGAAGTAATATACGTATGTAAATGCGCACTTAAAGATAAGGGTGGTTGAGGCACTCGTAAGTCAAGGACAACCCGTGTGTGTGAGGGGGGTGTTATGGGTGTTGCCTTGCAACGTCCGTGCGTATAATTGCGAACCTTTCGCTGACGGATCTCTGAATACGGCCCCACTGATATTAATATTAGATATTACTGCCTCAGCACCTTATGGCCATATGGATAGCCTGGGACTGCTGCAAGGGTATAATGATGGATGATAAAACAGGGAGGTTCCTATAAGTGGCTGGCAGAGAGGGGAGCCGGAGTGCTGGTGTAATACATATCTGGAAATAGGGTTAAATATGTGCACTGTATGAACCAGGCTTAACTCTGCTCTCTGTCTAGGGTGAGGCATCTTTCTATGTAATAGTTCTGTGCAGGAGAGGAATATAATATATTCCAGTTGGGTTAGACCAGCGATTCACAATGTGCACACAGGTTTACCACGTAATTAGACTGGTAAGAGCATGGGACTTGCAGGGATAGAAGTTGTAAGCCGTTAGTGTAGCACAACTGTTCTCCCTGAAACTTCTGTACATTGACTGGCAATGGAGTCACAGAGGCGAGGGTGAGAGAGAAATTAAAAGACTCAGGGAGAGGACAGGACAGAGAGGAGTGATAGGCAGAGGATAACAGTGAAGGAGCCAGGACAAGGTAAGAAAATGTTGTTTCTTATGTCAGCGTTATGGAGGAGTATCAAGCCAAAAGTATAGCTGTTAGCATGGTACCCCTTGCTTAGGTATTATTATTTAAAAAAATAACGACCAATGATACAGCTGATCTTATGGTGTTGTCAATATTGTAATTATCGCTGTGGTGACCAGAAAATGCAGAGGTTTGGATCAACCAATGAAAATGCTCAGGTCATCATTGAGTTAGGAGGCCTCATGTGAAGTTGTGCATAAACAGAAGGGTTTCTTTTAGTGTATGTAATTGGTTTTTAGCCCTGCACATACCTTGAAAGCTGGTACATGCAAATGTTTGTGACGATGAGACCTAAACCATCTTACATGTTGCGTTGGGTCGGAACGTGAAATATAGATGCAATTTGGATATTAGATTGACTAGATTAGCAGGATAGTTTGTTTAGAGAAAAGTACACATTACATTACATCATTTCAACATTTCTTGGTGAGGAAGGGGAATAAATGTTATTTCTACCTAACATTTTAGCTTGACATTTCTTGGTGAGGAAGGGGAATAAATGTTATTTCTACCTAACATTTTAGCTTGAATCAATATGTTATCTGTCCAAAATTTCTGCATTAATAGAAGTTAAAATAACTTTTAATATTTTACCACTTCAAATAAGACATAAATGATTTTGCTGAGAATATAGAAGTAACAGGAGATGGCGTAAGTTATAGCTCTTAGTTTATATTATTATAGAACTAGCCCACAGAACTGACTTTTAAGGTCAATTGAGCATTAAAAAAATTAGAGTGTTTTTATGTTTAGGCTTTTTTAAAATAAAGGTATCTTATTGTGGTTGCAGTCTCCGGTCCGATGGCCCGCTTTGTGAAATAGAGACAGCCGAAACTTTCTTTTTGGCTGTCTCTATTTGAAATAGGGGGCCATTTTGGAATTTTTTTTATGAATGGGTGAGTGTGCCAATCGGCATACTCGCCCATTCTATTTCGCAGACCCATCAGATGACAGCTATGGAGAGGTGAGTAACCTCTCCGGGGCATTTTAGTATTAGGGGGGGTTAGGTTTAGGTGCTTAGGACGGGAGGGTTAGGGGTAGGACCATAGAAGCGGAGGGGTGGCGTCAGGCTGCGGGGAGGGGGTCTTAGGGTTAGGCTATAGAGAAGGGAGTATTAGGGTCAGGCTAGGGAGAAGGGAGGGTTAGGGTCAGGCTGCGGGGAAAGGAGGGTTAGGGTCAGGCTGTGGGAAAGGGAGGGTTAGGGTAATGGAAGGGGAGGGTTAGGGTTAGAATTAGGGGAAGAGTTGGGGTTAGTTTAGCCACTCAGCTTTCGGAGCACCGTGTTCAGTGCTCCGGGGATCGATAGCAATCGATATCCCAGCCAGTTCGAAACTGGCCGTGAGACTTTGAAAACTGGCTGTGAGCATACTGTATTTGCAAAGCTGAAACCAGAGTTGCTGGAGACTTGATAACACAACAAAGATTTTCCTTTACATAAATTTAATAATTTCTTTTTATAAAAGATATAATGTAAAAGTACAGGCACTGATATATATCTGCATCTGTCATATCTCTACTTAAGTAGCTAAGGTTTTTAAAGACAATAAATTATCTATACAGTTAATCTACAAAAGAAGAAAAATCCATAGACTACATTCTCGGATATGAGATCACATTATAGTTTTGGCATTAAATACCAGGATGGGAGCCAGATTGAGGAAATATCTGCTAGATGGTTCCATTATGACCAGTAACACTGAAAATGAAGATCAGAAATACTTGCTGTTTCTAATTATTCCTTGACAAACCAGGCATTTATTGCTGACTATACAGTTGTCGATGTCTATATTTATATCCTAATTCTGGGCATGGTAACATAAGCTTGGCAACACGAAGTACATGATCTTTCAATAAACTGATCAGGCTGCAGCAAAAGGCTCATGACATTAGGGGGCACCACTAGCTAGATGCAGCCTGGCCTGGGAAAGGCCTCCTTGAGGAAGGATATAGAGCACTTTTGACTGAACTTCCTTATCTGCCATACACAACCTCATTTGGATTAACGTATGAAGTTGCTTGTGTCATCTAAGGTCCAATTTACCCTTTCCAATCATCACATTGTATGGCATCAGGGCCAGATTAACAATCGGATGGATGGGACTACAGCTCCAGGCCTACATCTGAAAATAGGCCCAACAAAAATCCAATTAATATGGTAACCGATTGTCCAGACGGCTTTGTGGCTTCCAACTGCTGCACTAACTCTGCTGTGTGTTGCTATCAGTGGTGTAGCGAGGGTGGTTCTGGTGGAGCTTGTGCTCCAGGCAGCAGCTTATAAAAGTGGTGCCACAAACACCTATGGCACCTTTCACTAGACAGATCTCCCAGAGATTGGTAACTACAGATCTGCCTGCATGACCTCAAACAGACATTTCTGAAAAGTAGAGGTATAAGCAGAGAGAGGGAGAGGACAGGGAGAGATCAAGCAGGGGCGGATATACTACAGGGAGAGGTCAAGCAGGGGCGGATGGTGATGTCATCGCTGCGCTCTGTAGTCCCTGCATGTGAGAGTCCCAGCATTGACTGCAGAATAAAGGTAAGGGACTGGAGATGGGAGATTAGAAACAAAGACATATGACTTTAGGAGGTGCAAAGAAGCAGAGGGAGGGGAAAGTCATGTGTGAAGAGAAGAATAAAGTGTGAAGAGGAGAATAGGTGTGAAGACTGGCAGAGGTGTAAAAAGGGGAAAGGGTGTGAAGAGAAATGAATAATGGACAGGTTGTGTTAAAAGGCATAACAGTGAATGCCTTTAAAAAAAAAAAAAGCTACATTTATATGTGTACATATACACATGAAAAAAATATATAATTTACTAACTAAAGTGGGGATGTATTACTGGAGCACAGGTTTTATTTTATATCAACATTTGTGTTTGGATTATACATAAACATTGTGTAATAAAAATTTATATATAACATCAATATATTTATATATTTTTAATCTATACATACATATACTTATTTATTACAAGGTGCTATACATATACAGAGCGAGAGGGGGCACCATAAAAGAATTACTGTAGCCCCTTACTCTGCCAGTCTTCACACCTTGGGGGCGCTATTGCATTTACATGCTCCGGGTGCCATGGATCCACGCTACGCCTCTGGTTCCTATGCACCTTTAGTCGCTGCTGTCCTGAGCAGACCTGTGGTGTCATTTATATATAATTTTGGAGGAAGCTCTACTGCAGCAGCTCCTCCTATCAGCCTTCGTAAAGCACAGATGTGCCTTGTGAGTCCTTAAGGAGAGAGCTATGCAATGTTAGTAAGCATATGCACCTTGGGGCAGATCCAAAACGTCCGCGAGTGAATTTACACTTGCCGCTAGCGTAAATTCACTCATTAGTACTTACTTACTGATGTTACGCCACGTAACTCATAGCGGGCCTTTCACGTATCAGTAGCGTATCTCCTTACGTTGGGGGGTGCCAAACATACGTCTCCCGTAATTACGCTTGGAAGGCAAGGTGAGGCATTTAAATCGTACAGTGTGGGTGTGCTTAGCGGCGTAACCACGCGAGGGCTTCACGTACATGAGCGGTTACGCTAACAAAAGTTAAGTTAGGATTTGGAAAGCGTAAAACGGACAAAGTACGTACATGCAAGAGGAGTGCCTAGAGGAGTGCTTAGAAGGTACGTTTGCGTAAATACACTACGCTAGAAAACGTATTAGAAGCATAGCTCTGGATCTACCCCCTTGTGCCATACTGGTTGGTCACACTAACCCATGACTGGACATCCCCACTCCAATGGGCCCTTTCAGCCCCAGGCCCATGTGTCTCTTAATCCAGCCCTGTGTGGCATATTGTGTCAGCATCCTGTAATTTGCAGTGCACTGTGGAATTCAGATGTTTGAGATGACTGAAACCAAATGTTAATTGATCTAGCATGTATTATACTAATGTCTAAGCTGAGGGGGCCCAAGAAACTACAATGGTCTAACCCTTAATCAGCTCCTGACCACAGGTGTCTTGTAAAGCTGCATTCATAGTGGTCAATGAGATTTAAGTGTGTGTATGTATGTGTCTATGGGAAGGGGGATTATGTGTAAATTGGATTTAGGTGTTAGGAAGAAAAAATATATTTTTGGCACTGGCCAGATCTTTTTTTTTTCATTTTGTATTTCTTGATATACCTTTAAGCGATGTGCATTATAAATGAGGTCATTTGAATGAAGGGATCCAATCACAAACATCATTTTGCAATTCATTTCTTATTAGATTTGTAAGAAATATTAAGAGCATTTAATGAAATGTAAAAGCTATGTCAGCTGGACATAACAGAGATATATAGAGCATTTGGGATATAATCTTCTTAAGAGTATTATTGTACTGGGGAAAAACTGTGGGACAGAGTGTCATTACTGAATAGTATTTTAAATAAGACAAAACAGTGAAATGATTTGGTACAAGACTGGTAGCATATGAAATATTGTGATAAATAAATGATAAACAATATTTAATAACTTGCACTGCCCAGCTTAGTAAGTCAATAAATGTCACAGTTGGTGTTTGGTGAAAAAGAGGAAGAAACGGAGCTATTTTATTGCTGTGAATAAATAACAGATCACTGTCGCATAAAATCCGCTACTGAAGGAGCTCACCCTGTGTTTTAGATTGAATTCTCTGCAAACAGTGATTTATGAGAAGTGATATATCATGTATTAAAATTTACACCATATAAAGTTCTTAGGAGTCTACGTACACGAAAGGAATTACACAATGTTTTCACTATTTGAAACATTTCAAAACACAATTTTTCATTCTAAGTTGCAGCATTTGCTATAAAATTTAAAATGATAAAAATAAAGTGTCATTAAGTATTGGTTCAAAAAGAGCACTGATCAAAACCAATTCAACCTGCATAAAGAAAATATTTTAAATACAAAAAAGTACAAAAACCTAACAACGAACCAAAGCCGATTCTCCCGAAATGTCCGGGAAACTCCCAAAATTTGGGAAGTTCTATCCCGGGAGAGCCGGCAAATATCCCGCAAGTGATTTCATGGCAACCACGGCCTAAGTCCTGCCCCCCCTGCCCACTAGCGTACTAGAGTTGCTAGGGACAGTCATGGACTTGATGATACAATTTGCGCCATCAAGCCCCATCCCGATCCCTTTCACAGCTAAGAACGGGTAAGTATTAGGGGGCGGGGCTTGAGGGAAGCTGTTAAAAGTCGGCAACCCTGGTAAACACTTGTCCAGTCCTCTTCAGATCCAACTCCTGATCAGACTGTTTATGTAATTTAACAGCAGACCACGTTTGAAGATACAACACCCAATACATAATACACACTTGTACAATTTTAAAGCAGACCTCTCTCTGCCTGGCATCTGCTTAAAGTATCCTGTCATCGTACACACTCTTCTAATTATTGCCTGTCACTCACACACAAAGGCGGTGCTGCATGATGTCAGAATCAGGAGAAGAACTGGACAAAGCAGCCGCAGGAACATGCACACTTATAAAATGGTCAGGTGAATGGTGGTTGAATTGGCAGATTTTTAAACAGGTTAAAAAATAATTTCACCGGAACAGGCAAACAGGATTGGATGTAGCGAGTTGTGTGAGCATACACATTCATCCATTGTCGGGCCAATAGGTCAGTCAGAGGTCGGCTTTACAAAATGACACTGGCCTAAACAACATCTAGGCAAATTCTCACAGTTCTTACTATGAAGACAGAGTTGAGAGGTGGCAATGTATTTCCCTGCATGCAAAAAGTATTCATTGGAACATGGTTTACCCAGGTATATGCAGCTGTTATTGTCAAGCTCTGGATTATCCCCAAGGTAAACAAGTAACAAAAGCTTTGTCACCCCTGATGTGGAAGAATTAAATATAGATTAATGAAAAACTAAAAACTGTTTAATTAGCTAAACCAAAGGTCAGAACTGAAATGGACACTTGGTTTAAGAAATTAACTATAATTATAGTAATTATTAGTATGTAGTTGGTTCAATACACAGGCAAGCTAATTGCTAATTGTAGCTTGTTGCTATCTGTATGATGAATTCCAGCAATTTATAAAAGTCAATAGTACAAGTACATATTATTATTATTATTATTGCATATGGCAATGTATAATGGTTATCATTTGCAGCCCAGATTTTCTCCTAGAAATAAATACAAACAGCAGTAAACTAGAAGTTTACTGTGAACAAAAGTGGACAAATTGGAGGATGATTGGGTGTAATGGGGTACGCATTGCATAGTGTTCAGAATATGGGGTTCAAATCAACCATCAGATTTTGATTCTACATTCTGAAGCATAGATAGGTATTGCGAGCATGGTATTAAGGTGTGGGTAGAGTATGCTCAGGCAAGATAGAGTGTTCTGGAAGTTGCGATCAGTGCAGCAGAAATTCTGGAGGTGAGAGGTCATAGGCAGATCTAAGGGGTGTGAGACATAAGAAGTGGAGGTTTTGCTGAGCTCTTTTACTATTCTTTCTGAAAAAAAACAACTGCATAAGTTGTAGACATAGCATAAAAAGCCTCTTAAAAAATATATATTGCTCTTCAGTTGAGAGATATCTATCTATATCTGCAGATATCTGTAACTAATTCTCTGACTTTATTTTAAAGATAGAAGATCATGGTTAGTCACTGGGTAATGGCTAGAGTGCCAGGCCGTGTTTTGTTTTTTGTGCAAATTCCCCATGCTTTGAGCACCTGCAGTATAAATTACCTTATAGATTGATCTGAGCAACCTCTATCTTGAAAGTGTGTTTAAAGGCGTGTCTGGGATGGCAGCTGTGAGGCGGTGCAGTCTCAGAGTGGCAGTTTTGGAGACTTGGGGATCTCTATAAGAGATGAGCTCTCAGTTTATCAGTTTAGATAGATATTTGATATGTGACCTACAATTGGGACTCTAAATTTTAGTTAGGACCACCCAACAGAGAAGCCTTGTAAGTGGCGTGTGGCTTAAACACATGTCTGCAGATATTTCTAACTAATTCTCTGACTTTTATTTTAAAGATAGAG
>WWET01000023.1:1160045-1183361 GCA_011038615.1 Limnodynastes dumerilii
AAAGAGATACTTTTCATGTAGCAATTGCTGGGCAGATTTGTAAGCGATGGCGGGATATAAATACACATAGAAACACTTTCAGGTGATGTGCAATGGCAGGCTCCTCTGATGTGAAGTAGGCAGAATGGGATCTTGTTGCCAGGCAGTTTCTGATCACACTAGTGTACATGCAGCAGGCTCTCACTTTGCATAGCAGCCAGGCACGGGTTAAACGACTCACCTCCCCGATCTCATGTGAACGTTCCATTGGGGGAAGATGATGTAAACTTTCCTTATTCTCCTCCCTTGTTCCCTATCTCACCTCCCCTAAAATTCACCATGTGACACGTGAATTAATAATGGAGCTGTTAGCACAATAACAGCTCAGCACACGTTCCCCCTGATGTCTGGAGCTTTGATCTCAGCTGGAAAAGAGGAGAGCCATGTGCCCACTGCCTTTCCATGCCAGCCTGCCAGAGGTGTGTGTCTGCAACTCTGAGCGGCCAGGAGAGCTCTGTTCCCGGGTACAGCTGGCAGCTGCCCGGCTCAGGATGGTCGGGGACGAGCTACACGAGAGGACGATGCGGAGGAAGACCAGTCTGAGCAGAAAGAGGCTGTGCACCTGCTTTTACCTGCTCTACACTGCCACTCACCTGGCAGCATTGGCACTACTGATGCAGGGCAAGAGAAACCTGTAGGAACCGGGGAAAGATGGAGCTGTCCATTTCAGCACCAGCAACAGGTACTGTATATGTAAGCTGCAGCTGCTGAGTGGCTGTTATAAATGTTGTCATATCTGTCACATAGATTTCATAGTTAAAGAGATATTTGAAAGGTATAATCTGTATAAAAGTTTCCTCACAAGACCATATTGAATATGTTTTCATAAGCATTTCAGGTGCACTGAATCCTTCCCACTCCCACACAATGAAACATATAATAAATAAACATCCAGAATACACATACATTCTCTCTGGTAAGGACAGGCTTCTTACATAGCCTGCTGCCTGTATACAGGTCACTAACCATCTATTTAGTCATGTGCAAACAGCAGAACAAGACAGGGGAGGTGATTATTCTTTTATGGTATGGTACAGATCAAAACAAAGCTCTTACTTAGTGTATGAAACTGTTTACTTTTCTCATAAACTTACTTCAAACATTTTCTTACACTTAACCTATATCTTGTTTAAGGTTACAGCAGTTATATGTGAAAGGTATTTAATGTCAAGGTTCTGGTTAAAGTTATGGTAATATGTGTCCGTAAGTTCAATGCAATCCCTTTACAGGTAAATCTAAATGACCATGTCTTAATAATGTGCCTAATATTACTCTATTGTAAACCAAATATATTGCAGTTAGATTACTTTTCTTCATAAACGTTGCATTTTAAACATAATTTTAAATAGTGCTGCCATATATTTTACAGGGAATTTAGAGGAACAACTAATATTTTGTTGTCATTTAGTGAAAGTCTTCAAAAGTCTGTAAAATGGTAGATGTTGTCTAAGTAGCATGAAACCAAATAAAACCAAACCTTAATATATATCAAATATGCAAAGTAATCCACTAATATCAATTGTTCTGATTATTTTTATGTATGACAATATGAACTCAATCAGGTAAGTTTCCCCTAGGGTCTATATTAACTGAATGTATTATATATCTACTGAGAATTGTTGCTATGGTGGATAAGAATTTTAATTGTGTAGTCTTATGATCAACTGATTACACAGTTAATATAGTGGCTATTAGGTAAGGCATAAGTGGAACGCTTGCAATGCCTTGCATAAGTTATAGAAGATGTTTACATTAGAGTAATCCAAATATCATGTAACTACAAGTTTCTTAACATACGTAAACACATGCAATTATTTAACATAAACCTCAGAATATGTATCATAAAAGCTGCCAACCCTGAATAAATCCTTTCAAGTACTTGACTGAAGTCCGGAGACTGCTATTCCTGTTCACTAAAAACTGAAGAAAGAATAAGTAGGTAGCACTTAGTTAATAAAACTATATATTTATATTTTACAAAATGACAAGAATAACCTACATATTTCATGATCTGATATCGCAGCCCAGAGTCAGATATTACAAAAACCTCATCATCAATCTCTTTTCTTTCTTGGGGCACCTGTTAGTTAACCTAAATGCGCAATATGACAGAATTTTCTTTGCGAGTCCATGCAACATTAATAACTTAATAACGGCAGCAATTAATGACTAAGCACATCATTAATATGATCGTCCATGAATACTATAGTAGAAATCACACATTTGTACATTACATTATATTCAGGGGCAGACAAGAACTAATTAAGTCCTTTGAGGTTGGTCCTTAATAAGAAAACTTAATGACAATAACAATCCATGATTTTGCTCTCTGGGAAAACCTGACTGGATAACATGACTTTACACAAGCTCTCTTCTATGGTTATTTCCCTCTCACGTTATGTAAACCTACAAACAAATATCTCTCCACAGACCACACACAGAATATTCTGAGCCTGCAATGTCCCAGTAGTATTGTCCCTTTTAGAAATAATCATAGATTTAATCCCCAAAGAGATGAATATTCTTTGTAGGCAATGTTGGTGTATCACATGGCTGAGCATGAAATCCTTGTAGACTGAATTACAAGGACACATTTCTCTGAGGCGGCCTTAATTTTGTTATCAAACTGTAATTTATTATTAACGGCTTTAAAGTTTTTATGCAAAACAACCCATAAATGATGGACTAGTGATAGCTACAAATTAATTACTGTGAAATATTAGGTGAAAGGGTTTTTTCTTTAAATCTGGTCTAACATAAACCATGGCTACTGTTTACTTACAGCTACCAAAATGAATAAACAAGACGATGGGGGCACATGCTAAATGGTATTATAATGCAATTAATCATTTGTGCATTAGTTAGAAGTTCACAATATATACATACCTTCAACAGAGCAATAGCCCCAAGATGTTTTCCCAAAGTTAAATATAAATAAATAAGTTTTAGACTTCAGTTTTTAATAAATCAAGAAATAACAGACTTTGGTTGATCCAACATTGGGAACAAACACACAAAAAGATCAGACTTGAGATGCTGAAACAAGAGCCCACTTTCACATAGGAGTCAAAAAATCCAGACTTTGACACCTCTGTTGTCCATTTTTTTTTAACAGGAGGAAGATGACAACCACTTTTTTTTGTTTTTTTTATATATAAAATAGAATATTTAGAATGAGGTCATATGTAAATATTGTTGTCTAAACACTTTAGAGCTTTGTGATTCAGTAACACAGGGGTGTGGCTTGTTTGCAAAGTAAACATGTTCAGACAGCTGAAACAGGCAATTAAAATCATTATCTTTCACAAAACACACTTAAATTCCTACCATAGCACACAAATGCTGACCACTGACCATTAGAGAATGTAAAGGCATGGTCTGCTGAGAAGGCAGCTGGAGAGCCTGGCTTAGACAGGCTATAGCAGTGACATCATTATTGTAATATCCAGTAGCACTCATATATTAAGTGAAGACACAAATTCAAACTTACTACCACAGTATTTATTACTCGTGCATTGTTAAGGTGACTTATAGGTGTTTATCCAGTCTGTTATTAGACCCTTCAAAAAATCCAAATACCTATAAATAATATTACAAATGAAAGTCTGGCAGCTTAAAGCATAGATGATGTTCATATTAGTCATTTTATGTTATATGCATCAAAGAAAAACCCTCCTCCCAATTTAAGAATTTCAATAAATGTTTGAAGAAAAACATTAAATAATAATAAAAAATATTTTTAAATAACCTCATTAACAAACAAAAACAATACATATAAAAAAAAACCCTACTTTTGTGATGATGAATGCAACATTATTAAAATAATGTATTTTAAAGTTAAACCTGGTGATATTAGTGATCCTCTCTTTACCTTCTTCTTAATAGTAACATAGTTGGACACTAGACCTGATTTACATAATCATACACACAAACATGTATCTGTACAATTACATTTTCTAAAGCTGCATTTGAAGTTAAAAAGATCTTACTAAACTTACATGTGACATGCTTTTCCCAGAGCTAAGGGGGTATTAGACATATGCAGTGTGACAGATTGATTTTACGCAGGGTACATATTAACATGTATTATATCAATGCCCAATTTAAACAAAGGTAGCTAGGGAAGCTACAGAAGTTAATAACCATAGGACACTTTCTTGTACTCTTCTCCTATATGAGCACCAGAGTGGCTTAAACATTTTAACAAATATTTGCTTCTACACATTGTCTTACTTGAGTCCACATTAATTAACTGCGTAGTCGGGGGCTGTCTATTAATATTAGCAGACAATGCTGGACTGAATCATCTGATGTAATGTCTGGCAGTGACAACTATATTCATGTTAGGATTTATAAAATATATTAAAGTGTGTGCTGATCCAAGGTATCTTATCAATACCTCTTCTTCTTCATACTTCACATACAAAATAATAAACATAAGAATATCAAAGTTATGTTCTTAACAGCCCAAGGAAAAATGTCAATGTTACATTACCTACCCTGATTTATCAACATCTTGGTCATTAGATGATATACTGAATCATTAAAAACCTGGATTGTTCCTAATGATAATTATAATTATACCAATAACAATACTATAGTTTTAAGAAGAAAGCATTATTCATTTTTACTTCTGATTCCATAGGGCTGATCCAGAGTTTGAGAGTTATTGCAGAACAGGTACAAGTGTAGACCTGAGTAAAATCATATTCAGCTGCAGAGAAAAGCAAATTTATACTGAAATCAGATTTTCAGTTGAGAAGTTATGTTTCCTAGCTTAACGTTAATAGAAAGCTCTGCCATATTGAATTCTACGTGCAAAAGCAAAGTGTTTTTTCTGCATTCAAAAGTTTAAAAAAGTGTTTGCACCCCTCAAGGTGTAACATAGTTTTTCCCTTGCTTTTAAAAGGGGCTGATCCAGAACTCTGCTTATACCTTTTGTGTATAAGCATAGCGATTGTTAGCACTGCGCATGTGCACGATGACAGCAAGTGCAAAAAAAAGTGGACACAAAGGAGTTGTGCTATTCACTAAAATGAGAAAGTGAGAAGTTTAGTGCAGCAGCCATGTTTCCCTGCACTAGCTTAGGACTGGTATAAGTATAAGACAGAGAAGATTTTAACCAATCAAAGCCCCTATTCTTAGTAAGAACACAGCCCTATACATCTAACAATAAATCTAACACACTCTACATACACTATACGGACTAGTTGTTTTTTTTTTTTTTTTTTCTTTTAAATACCGAATAGCAGCATATTGCCACATTTGCTCAGATTTAAAAAATAATTTTATTTATGTTAACGATATAGAGAGGTGAAGTCACTCCTGAGACTTAAGTAATGTCGCAAGATGTAGAAAAAACTTTTAATGTCACCAACAAATAATGTCTAACGTTTCAATCTGACAATCCGATTTTCATCAGGGAACAATACAACAATCAACAGAACAAGCTATGTGTTGGTGACATTAAAAGTTTTTTCTAGCAACATTACTTAAGTCTCAGGAATGACTTCACCTCTCTCTCTCTCTCTCTCTCTCTGTCTGTCTGTCTGTCTATCTATCTATACCTACCCAGGGTTGCTACTGTCTTAACTCTGGATATGGCGCATGCATTTTCTATAATGTGGTTGAGCTTCAAGAGCACAAAAACTCTGGATCAGGTCCAAAAACAGGATCAGCCTTCATAGTTTTGCTTGATGAGTGAGTTAACAGCACATGGACATCTAAAAATATCTGTAACATCTCTGAACATATGTGCATTTGTTAAAATAGACAGATCATTTTAATTTGTGTACAAGTGTAAAAAACCCAAAGACAAACCCAAAAGAGGTAAGTTAAGTATTAAACACAAATTTATAATAAATATTTATTTTTCGTGGACAAATGAAAGGTCGCCGAATCCCAGGAGCTTTATAAATGTTGGTATAAATGTGTATATATGAATACAAGTTGCATATTTCTTTAACAGAGTTTATATGCAGAGCTGTAGTATTCTGGTTCATATGACAAGAACAATGCACAACCGAACACTGTGCACCTCACATGGGGGTCTTGTAAGC
Organism: Limnodynastes dumerilii; assembly: GCA_011038615.1. NCBI lineage: Eukaryota > Metazoa > Chordata > Amphibia > Anura > Limnodynastidae > Limnodynastes > Limnodynastes dumerilii. The sequence continues at coordinate 1,166,144 of WWET01000023.1, forward strand.
CAAATAAAGATAGAAAAGGTTATTTATAGTTGTTCAGACAAAAAAGCATTTTATTTTGTACAACTGAATGTAAGTGTTAAAGAGAGTAAATATGCCAATACCAATGTCCATGTCACAAGACATTAGGGACCGTTCCTTCTTTCCTTTCCGTATCATGGCCAGGACATCAGAACTATGGCCCGGATTCACACCCACGGACGTATTGCACATACGTCCGTAATTTACCGATAATAGCTACTACGCATGCGTAGCAACTATTTTACGTAATCTACGTATTGTTTCGTTACGTAGATTGCGTATATGAGGTATTTAAGACCTCATATACGCAATCGATGTAACAAAACGATACGTAGATTACGTAAAATAGTTACTGCACATGCGTAGTAGCTATTATCAGTAAATTAGGCACAAATGTGCTACGCTCCTGTGTGAGCGTATGGCCCCTTCCTTACGCCGGGCGAAGCTAGGGTAGCCTTCACCCGGCGTAAGGAAGGGGCCATACGCCCGCACAGGGGGAGTGCCAGGGGGGAGTCAGCGATGTAACGCTGAGCGTTAGCACGCTCAGCGCTACATCGTTGATCTGGATCAGGCCCAAAGAGAGTAAATATGCCAATAACAATGTCCATGTCACAAGACATTAGGGACAGTTCCTTCTTTCCTTTCCGTATCATGGCCAGGACATCAGAACTATGGCCCGGATTCACACCTACGGACGTATTGCACATACGTCCGTAATTTACCGATAATAGCTACTACGCATGCGTAGCAACTATTTTACGCAATATACGTATCGTTTCGTTACGTAGATTGCGTATATGCGGTCTTATGTCATGGCGTGTGTGTCAATGTGTTTATTACGTTGTCCATTAAAGCCATTTCCCATCCACACTACACTTTACCTCTTAGGGAGTACAAAATGAACCCCATACAATTATGTAAAAAAAGAAATGCACTTGCAGCTTTAGCTTGACGTGCGCTGATAGCTTGTTCCTGTAAAGGCAAACCATAGTTTGGGCCACTAAATCCAATCGGATTATTTTAGGAATGGTGTACAAATCATCAAAAAGTACTCCTGAAGTTATTGTGGATGTGTGCTTTGTTGATATTGGTTGCTCAACTTATTTTAACTGAAACCGCTAGCAAAAATTGTATTTTACACTCCAATTTTGAGAATATACAGTATATCCCCTGTGGTTACACATATCCCAAATGGTTAGAAAAATAAACAAAAGCATTCCCTAGTATAAAAAATTCCCAAGTTACACAATTCTCCAGTGGTTTAACTTGTATACTCATTTCATCCATAGCGTGCCAGACACCTCCCAAACATACTGCCCTGTACACAGTGACAACATATTATCTGCTGGGATTCATGATTATACTGTTGTTCAGTATTCTGTAGAGCACCTACGTGATGATATGAAGGCCTTAATGCAAATTACTTTGTCATAGAACACCTTCCACAAATGCCCCATTGATTTACACCTGATAATAATGAGTTATTATTTATTTATAAAGAATACACGGGTGATCACCTGTCCTTTCCTTTTCCAGGTTAGGAAGTCTGGCATCCTCGTGAGGAGGAGTAATTGAAGCCAATGGTGCCTGAAGATGAAGAGGATATTCCTGTGCTGTATATGTAGTGCAGATGAAGGAGCAGTTACATGAAATGGCTTTGAAGGCATACAACTGCTGCCATCATGGCCTCAATGCATGCAATGAACAATCAACCTTATTGTCCTCAATGAGTGTGGAGGGGCTGCATTTCAGTAGGTAGCTGCCACTAGCCAGCAAGGTCTTGAAGATTGTGCAATGAGCTGATTAACGTTTGCTGTGGTAAAGCTCTCCTGGAGGGCTCTAAGGTACCCCCATAGTGTAATGGTCAAACTACAACCATAAAGCACTAAGGGTTGCAACTGCTTCCAGTCTAAGAAGTCTGTTTGCGAGTGTGTGGATTTTTTTGAGGTTTCTATAAGGCACACAGTATAGGTGTGTAATTATTGTATGTACATAACAGAATCTATTTATTGTATATAAAGTGGTTACTCTTTTCACTTAGTACACGATCTTTCAGTAACATTAATGAAAATTACATTTTTAAGATTTATATTGAATAGGTTTATTGCTAATGAGAAAGCAAAATTTACTTGGCAACTGATTTATGACGTTTAATGGAAAAAGTAAGAGAAATCTATTTATTAATGTTTACGTTGTGTTTATTTATGTGCTACAGATCAGAAGCAGCCTTAATGATTTTCTAGGTTCTGTAAAAAATTGATTTACTTAAGGATGTTCTCTAATATTTACCGTTAGCCGTCAGACCTGTCTATGAAGTCTAGCTGTTGTTTGGAAATACAACATGAAGGCTATTTATGTTGTAATATTCTATAAACAACAGTCAAGTACTGGTAACCAGCATTGGTTTGTAAAATCCAAATCACCTCTTTTACAGCAAACGTTAACATTCTTGTTTGTAAATGATTTAAATGTAAAAAGCTATCTTTTATGATAAGGAGCAATTAAGCTTACATTTACATTTGAATATTGTGTTTTATTTAAGTGAATTACTTGTAAATAAACGATCAAACAGGCACTTACTGTAAGGATTTACATGAATGTATACTAAGATAGTCTTTTGTACAGCACACCATATGTAATGCTCCAGTCATTGATTTTTTCTATAGAATAGAGGTTGAATGTCTTTCCTTGACCTCCTACCTATACAAACATACAATATGCACATGATGTAATATTTGTGTGAAGTAAGCCCACAAACCAATACCAGTCAGCCAAAATTGCTGTTTCTGGATAACATTTGTGAATATCAGGTTGTTGTGTTGAATGAGATCCCCAAAAAATACAAGCTACCAAGGCTAGCATAAAAGAATGCTAAGATGAACAGATATTGATCCATTTTAACATAACACTTCCTTATATTTGAAAAATAACAAAGTGTTGAGAAAATTATGTTAAAGCCATTGTAATACTGTAAAATGGTTAAATATTACTTTTAAAAGTAACTACTCAAGTAAACAATTACAATAAACAAATGATGATACTTAAAAGTAATCTGTCTGTATTCCCAGTTATGGTATAAATAAGAATATTGACTTGAAATTTTCACTGTTAATTACAAAGACAGGCCACTATATAACATATTATATTGTATACAATATATTCTTATTCATACAGTATGCCCCACTCTAAGCAACGGTTCAGAATGATTTGCCATCCCCATGGTTGCATCCAGTTTCTTCAAGCGTTCAATGGAATGCTTCAAGCTATTGTTAGGCAAATGAAAAGGCTGAACATAGAGATGTATTACACTTGATTATGGTTATTTTTTTCATCACTTCATCTAAGCCAATGATGGGCAAGATAATACAATTTAGGGTTCAAATGATGGGACCCTCTATCCATCCAAAGGCCTGCACATTTTGTTTACTGTTGGTAATAGGCTCAAAAATGTCATCAAAGAAAGATATACATTTATGCAATAAAATACTAACAGACAACTAATACAAATGTTACAAAGAAATATGACATCAGCGCTAATAGCACATGTGGTGCATAAGTTACTGCTCTGAAGGCCACTTGTTGTCTATCTCTGCAACAATACAACAAAGCAGCCATAGAACAGAAAATTAGAGAGATGCTAAATGAGCATTAGTAATATAAACACCTTAATTATTGTATGCAATACAGCATATTTTGGGATAGTATATGGTTTATGTCACAAGTCATGTCTAGAATACATAAATATTAAATTAGTTGGCTTTCTTATCTAAAAGTCACTGGTACATTTTTCACCTTGATTGAATTTATGACTTCTTCCTTTATCTGTTTTATCCATGTCTTAATGAAAAGACCTTGTCTAGTTACAGTAGGAATCATCCCAAGGAAAGTCCCTGTGTTATGGAAATATAATCAATGCTTTATGACAAGCTTTTGGTGCTGTATAAAAATGTCCTTGTATTCTCGATAAGAATACTAATATTAACATTTTATGTAAGTGCCTGATTTGATCACCTTGGTTTGTGTGCCACCAAGGTTAAGTATATAATGACTGTTAGATCTGTACAATAGTAACCAAACATGTATTTTCTTTGCTGTGTGCTATGGGTTTATTATTCTGCCTTATAAATCTAGGCTGGTGCTTGGGAGATGGCTCAGAAGATAGAGTCCTGTAAGTCTAGGCTGGTCCTGGGTATAGTGTTAGAGTCATACATATGTAGGCTACATGGGACTGCAGAATTGTCAGTAAGCTGGTGCTAGGGCCTAGATGTAACCTTAACATCATGGCTGGTTCTTTTGTTTATTAAGGCTTTTAAAACCATGGCTGTTATCCGAAACATAGGCTTAGAAAACAGACTTTTAAATCAAGGCTTATGTTGAAAAGTCAAAGTAAATTATACAGAGGCAGGACCAAACTTAAGTTTTATTGATGTCACGTAAAGCCGGAGTAGCTTTATGGCATTCAAATATATCGTTTTTGGTCTGGTGCTAACTTCTGTGTATGTGGTGCTATATTCTCTTGATCATTTTAAGGGCTGTAAGATTGGTTAATAAAAAACAAAACCAAAAAAAAAAAACAACAAAAAAAAGACAGAATACATCATAGACATGTAGTATGAAAATAAAGAACTACTGAGCACTTCCAGCTTCCAAGTAGTGACATGATTATTGTATGAACCAGCAAAAAGGTTTACTTTTTCTCGTAAGATAAGACAAATCTGTTTAAGGAATTACTCAGATTAAGAATCATGGATACAAACTTCCAAAATCATTATTTTTGTCTACGCTTTATCGTGTGTGTGTTTTTGTTGTTTTTTTTTAGACAAACCTGACACCTGTACCTTTTTGGGATTTAGTAAATCTTGTATACTTAAGCCTTAGTGCAAACTTAAAAATGCATCATGTAATAACCTCAAGGTTTCTTTTACAAGAATAGCATTACTTTCAGATATGCTCTTATTAAACAAGCATATGCTGGTCACAATAATCAGAACTTTAGCAAACATTACAAGCATATGTCTTATACCATATTTCTGTTTTGGATTTATGTCATTACATTACCTAGTAATGCTACTGTAATTAGAGAATAAATTAGATTCCCTCAAATTAACAATGCTTTTAGCAAAATGATCATATCAGTTGAGATACAGTACACTGCTGTTTAAATATTATTTTTATTTCCATTATATAACAATTAAGAGAAATATGTTAAGGTAATGACAAGGCAGACTTTAAGTGCATAAAATGGGCTATGTTTATATCAGTTTATTATTATTGGGCAAATATTGCAATATCGAATATGGATGCAATTTAATGAAATTAGGCATTAAATTACATCAAATTCAAATTCTGAATAAAAAAAAGATTAATCTATTGGATTGGCAAACCTGTCTGGGTGGAAAAATACTGGTGTATATATTTGATGACCATCACTGTATCAGTATTGTCAAATGACACAGTTAGCAGTAAAAGAGGATTTATTTGGGCATTGGTGCAAAAACATATGCAGTTCTTCCTTAGGAAAGCACAAGAGCTGGGTATTCATGTTAAAAGCAACTGTTGGTTCTACACAGGTGAAAGCAGACGGTAACAGTGAAAATAATAAGAATTTTAAATATTAGTTAAATAAAGCAATGCAGTCAATTGAAAATACCACCTTTATGTAATATATAATATATTGTACATATATTTACAACCCCATAATTTATTTCTTAAAGTGACTTTCAAAATGTAATGGTGTGTATAAATTGGTAATGGTAACTTATGGTGACAATGAAACATTTTCTATTTGAAGTTTTTTAAGGAACAAGTAAACCCACTCTTGCACTAATATGTATAAATCAAAGCATATGCACTACTAAACAAATAAATATTTCTGCAATAACAAGAGTTTATACTGTACTTTAATCTGTCCAGCACAATGCTTCATCAATCTTGTAAGCAGACATTTACCAGCCAATTAGGGGACCACAGTTTCTATCTTGTAATTGCTTTGAGACATTCATTTTGTTCCAATCTCAATATCAGAATGTTTTTTTTCTTTTTCACTTTACTTTGTAAGTAATATGTCCTAAGGCAACACTGAGTAAAGCTTTTTGTATCTATATGTGTCATTTGAGAACAATTTGATTTGTTAATTAATTGGATACAGTGACATCACTGAATCATAAGAAACTATTGTGTAGATCAGGCATGTCAAACTCAAAACCTCAATTGGGCCAAAAAATGAAAAAGTCTAAAATTGTGTGAGCCGTTAGAAAAAAAAAGTCTCATATGCAATTTTACACCAGCTCCCAGTAATTCCCCATTCATATATCTCCAGCTCCCAGAAATTACCCATTCATATGTCTCCAGCCTCATCAATATCCGCAATCATGTGTCTCCAGCTGCTTGTATTCCCATCACACATCTGCAGCTCCAGTGTCCTACATCATATGGCTCCAGCTTCCCAGTATTTCCCATTAATATGACTCCAGCTCCCAGTATTCCCTACCATGCCTCTCCAGCTCCCAGTATTCCCTACCATGCCTCTCCAGCTCCCAGTATACCCCATGTGTCTCCAGCTCCCAGTATCCCCCATCATGTGTCTCCAGATCCCAGTATACCCCATCATGTGTCTCCAGCTCCCAGTATTCCCCATCATGTGTCTCCAGCTCCCAGTATTCCCAACCATGTCTCCTCAGCTCCCAGTATTCCCCATTATGTCTCTCCAGTTCCCAGTATACCCCATCATACATCTCCAGCTCCCAGCATTCCCATCATACATCTCCAGTTCCCCAGTGTCCCACATCATATAATTTCAGCTCCCCAGTATTCCCCATTCATATTTCCCATTCAGTTATTGCCCATTTTGGTAGTCTCCAGCCTCCCGTTTATACCTCTGCAGTGTGCATTGTCATCCAGCTTCTCTGTGTCTTCTGGCCGCAAAGCAATCTGTTTCCTTCTGTTGGCCGATGCAGCACTTATACAGGACAGCTGAAAAGGGCTTTGTTATCAGCTGTCCGTTTAACTGCTGTGGCGGCTGATTGCAGGCCTTTTCTTAATGATTGCCAAACCCCCCCGAGATTGGGTTGCAAAATAAAAGCTTTTGGGACTCATGCGGCCCACGAGTGTGACATGCCTGGTGTAGATACACCAAAACTTCTAAAAAAAAAGAAGAAAGTGGAGGTGTTGACACAATTTCCTTGGAAGGCACAACATAAATATTAACTATTTGGATGGATTTCCCATCAAACATGTGCTGGAGTGGGCGATCAGGCCAGATATATAAGGGGCACCCTCTGAGGAAATTTCCCAACAGAACCCAATAAAAGGACCACTGGCTCTAAGCGCCATCAAAGACAGCTTATGATGGGAAATATTATGCTAGGGATGGCCTGGGGGCCCAAATCCATCCCTAACAACTAATCCATTCTTCTTTCTTAGAATGTTTATATATCTACATATATGTCTTCTTTGTGCGCCCATCTGTAATGTTCCAAGCTCATGTGAATAAGTATGCTGCTTACTCATATATATCAGTTTATTGCACAAAACCTGCAATAAGAGGTTGGTTTAGCGTCTTTTCCTGTAAAGCTATTACAGAATAACATCCTGCAAATGTTTGGCCTACAAGTCTTTATGGCACTCTGGGCCAGATTTACAGCACCGGACGTATTGCATATACATGTTTACCGTTTTTGACTACTGGGCTCATATGCTATCTACGTATCGAAAAGATACGTAGATTATGTAAAAAAAATTGACTACGCATGCGCAGTAGTAAAAAAAGGTAAACACCGGACATATATGCAATACATCCGGTGCTGTAAATCCGGCCCTCTCTTTTTAACAGTACATTATTATTTTTCTCATTATTATTCAATGCATTTTTGAGTTCCTTTCATTCTTGTCAGAGAACCTCTGATAGACTTTTCTGCTAGAATACTAATAATAGTTCTAACCAGAAAGGCAAAGATCTATTTGGTGCAGATGAGTGACAGAAAGGAGGGGCATTGTTCTGCTCTCAAATGTAGGGATTTTTATTATGTATACAAGTGCACTACTCAATATTTTGTGTTTACTATTTGCTGTTTTTATTTTTCTGTGTTTTGTTATATAAGAAACAGCATTTGGCTAAAATTCTTCTGCCTGTTGTAAGAAAAAAATAATAAAACTTTGTAAATGCAACCAGTTTACCTTATTTCTGAATGTACGCAGGTTTAATAAAACCTTTCATTCTTCACTCGTTTGTCTGTAACTTTTCTAAACCATTCCCAAATATTGCATGGATCATACATTATGTAACAGTGGCGTAACTACTATGGGTGCAGGGATGTGGCAAACCCTGTACCCATGGAGGTTACGTCAGCCAGGAGCCAAACCAATAAGCTGAAAGCAGCTCCCAGGTTTTTTTTTATAGACAGCGCTCAGTAGACAGAGTGTTGTTTATAAATAATTAAGCAGCTGCTCACAGCTTAGTGCTGACCTCTGCCGACAACTTTGGTGTAAGGGCCACTGCAGGCAGAGGACAGGAGTATGTCCACACAGGCATGTGTGCCGTGTGCATGTGTAAGGTGGATGGGTGTGTACCAGTGCCCTTGCTATATGCCCCAGCTGTGTCTACTTCTGCACCTAGTATGTACTAGCAAATGTCCGACACTCCAACTCATTATGCAGATACATACTTTCAATAAAGTATATCAAGAATACAAATGTTTTCACTTATATGCAAAGTGTAATTAAAGGAGATGTGTAAAACACTAACATGTAGGTGATCTTCCACTGGCTTGATACAGGTTTGATTCAAACTTCATACAAATTCATACAAACTTATGACTTCCTTAGACAATTAAATTCAGACTTTAAAGTGCCAAACAGGGGGCACTCATTCAAATGCTAATTTACTACACATGGGCATGATTGTGTTCCTGCAAAATAAATAAGACTGACATGCAATCACTGCTTGTGTATTATGTTGAAATATTTTTTTTTTTTTTAAGTACTGTAAAAAAACAAAAAACTTTTTTTATTAAACTGTGGACACATCGCCACGGAAGTGTTCGCTACATTAAAACCTTTACAACACTGTTAAATAGTATTAACCCTGCACTTGTGCTAATATTTTCAGCACGTATCAAATACGTCTTTAAAGACCGCATGTACGCAATCTACGTTAGGAAACGCTACGTAGATAGCGTAAAATAGTTACTGCGCATCCGCAGTACGTCTGATCGTAAAACTAGGCACATAAGTAAAAAAAAATCTTTGTTGTGAATCCGGTCCAGTATTCTTAAGGAGTATGTTGTTATTGGTAATTATATTAAATAGTAAAGTGGTATAAGATGTTCCAAAATCATCTTTAAGTACTGATGCTTGGATGCTCCACTGCCTAAGTGCTAAAATTTGATCATCATACACCACTTTGTCATTTAATTTCAGTTACCAAATTATACACTCCTCTTGTGAGAGAACATAACCACCACATATATGATTGTAAACAGAACTTACGTCAGACAGTGTCCATTTCTGGGCAATAATGGAAAGTTACTCCCTGTAGACTTACAACTCAATCCACACATAATACAGAAATACCCATACAGATATTAAAGAAATATTCCCTACGGACAGCCCAATACACACACATTATAGAAATACCCACAAAGACATTCTCCACCCATGCACACATGCATAATTACAGGAAAATATCCCTACACTCACACTACAGCAATACAAGTGCAACACATGTGACCTATACCTTGTGAATCGTGTCTCTGAAAGGGATGGGGCTTATAAAATGAGCGGGGTTTTTTCTTGGGAAACTGCAGGAGAGCACAGGAAGGACCCTGAACTCTCTTCCTCCTTTGTGATGAGCAGCATGACCTCCTCGCATTGAACAGAGGACGTCACAGAACACTCAGGAGCCGATTGGGAGCCAACGAAGGCGTTAAAAAAAACCCGCCTGACGAATGTATTATAATGAATAATAATGATTTTAAATTCATCACAAATTAATAAACAGGCATTAATGTGATCACTAATTGTAACAATTAGGACTTATAATAAGTAAAATTAGGTAGTATGATAGATACTGTAAATAGATAGAATGAGATGCAGAATAAACGGATCTATGATGATTTTTCTGTAAATAACACAATGTGCAGAATTATATTACTGTTTAAAAAAAAACAACAAAATTAACAAACTGCATTAACCACACGACTGAGGACTACAAACCATAAATCTTTATTTGAATTGACATGTTTTAAAATGACATATCATAATAAGGCATTGTGCCTCTAAACCCCATTTATACACAAGATATTTCTTCAGCTGATACTTTGTAAATGGTGGTGGAAAACTGTGGACCTTACATTATAATCTCCACAATCATACCATGTCCCAGATCAGGGTGACTTGCCGTGCCCCAGATCAGGGTGACTTGCCGTGCCCCAGATCAGGGTGACTTGCCGTGCCCCAGATCAGGGTGACTTTCCATTCCCCAGACCAGAGTGACTTGCCATGTCCCAGATCAGGGTGACTTGCCGTGCCCCAGATCAGGGTGACTTGCCATGTCCCAGATCAGGGTGACTTGCCATGCCCCAGATCAGGGTGACTTGCCGTGCCCCAGATCAGGGTGACTTGCCGTGCCCCAGATCAGGGTGACTTGCCGTGCCCCAACACAAGATATTTCTTCAGCTGATACTTTGTAAATGGTGGTGGAAAAATGTGGACCTTACATTATAATCTCCACAATCATACTATGTCCCAGATCAGGGTGACTTGCCATTAGGTTCCATTACCAGCTTTACAAAATATTAAAACCATGGAATAACCTACTTACATGAATACACTGGTGGAACCTGTGATTGCGGAGTTCATAATTCATCATTTTTATTCATTTGATTTATTTTTTGTAGATTAAGATTTTGTATTTAAGGGGGAAAGAATCAAAAAAGTAAAATAAAAAAGGTAGTAAACAAAGTAAACACAAAGATTGTTCATGTCGGAGCATTTTAAAACATTCTCTATACAGCAAGTTGGGGATAAATCATTTATTTCACCAGACTTCTTGTGAAGTGATCTCTAGTCCAATAATGCTCAGCCATCATCTGGATGGGACACGTGTAAACTTCATTTTAGGATTTTTGTGTAACAGAAATATTAAAGACAACACATTTGTCCCATTAACTGTTACAAAACAATGATCCGCTATTCCACAGAAACACAATAGTAACACAATAACGCTGTATGTCAGTACACCTGGAAATGAGCTGAGGTAGAGCCGTCCTTCCACAAGCGTAGTGTTTCCACAGCTACAGAGCGACAGAGAGGACATGTCCTCTCCCTGTCAAACCAAAGACACAAGCACTCCTCACAGAACACGTGCTAGGAGGAGAGAAGTACACAAAGGTCAATGAAATGAAACACAGAACAATGCCTTATGTATTCCATCCTCTAGACTTTATGCCAAGAACAAAGTCTAAAAATCATTCATTACAACTGAGAATTATAATCTGAAAAGTTTAGATATCATTATATATCAGAAACACAAGTGGATATTTAAAACATGCTGTTAGGTTAATTGGCTACTGAATAAATGAAACTTAGTCTGTGTGTGTGTGTGTGTGTGTGTGTCTGTGTTAGGAAATTTAGAATGTAGTTCAAATTGGGCAGGGACTGATGTATGTGAATGTGAAATAGTCTCTGGTGCTATGTAATATGATAGCGCTATATAAAATCCTGTAAATAAAAAAATAAAAATAAAATTTTATATATATATATTATGTGGCCAGAAAAGATGAACTCTATAGAGGGGGATATAACAGAAGGGGGGGATGGTGTAATGCGTGGAGAGGAATATAACATAAGACGAGATGGTGTAATGTGTGGAGAGGAATATAACATAAGACGAGATGGTGTAATGTGTGGAGAGGAATATAACATAAGACGAGATGGTGTAATGTGTGGAGAGGAATATAACATAAGACGAGATGGTGTAATGTGTGGAGAGGAATATAACATAAGACGAGATGGTGTAATGTGTGGAGAGGAATATAACATAAGACGAGATGGTGTAATGTGTGGAGAGGAATATAACATAAGACGAGATGGTGTAAAGCGTGGAGAGGAATATAACATAAGACGAGATGGTGTAATGTGTGGAGAGGAATATAACATAAGACGAGATGGTGTAAAGCGTGGAGAGGAATATAACATAAGACGGGATGGTGTAATGTGTGGAGAGGAATATAACATAAGACGAGATGGTGTAATGTTTTGTGGAGAGGGATATAACAGAAGGGGAGGTATAATGTGTGGAGAGGAATATAACATAATGGGGGGTGTAATTTGTGGAGAGGGATATAACAGAAGGGGAGATATAATGTGTGGAGAGGAATATAACAGAAGGGGAGATATAATGTGTGGAGAGGAATATAACAGAAGGGGAGATATAATGTGTGGAGAGGAATATAACAGAAGGGGAGATATAATGTGTGGAGAGGAATATAACAGAAGGGGAGATATAATGTGTGGAGAGGAATATAACAGAAGGGGAGATATAATGTGTGGAGAGGAATATAACAGAAGGGGAGATATAATGTGTGGAGAGGAATATAACAGAAGGGGCAGAGTGTAATTTGTGGAGAGGGATATAACAGAAGGGGAGGTATAATGTGTGGAGAGGAATATAACATGTGGGGCGAGGTGTAATGTGTGGAGAGGGACACAACAGAAGAGGCAGAGTGTAATTTGTGGAGAGGGACATAACAGAAGGGGAGGTATAATGTGTGGAGAGGAATATAACATGTGGGGCGGGGTGTAATGTGTGGAGAGGGATATAACAGAAGGGGAGGTATAATGTGTGGAGAGGAATATAACATAATGGGGGGTGTAATTTGTGGAGAGGGATATAACAGAAGGGGAGATATAATGTGTGGAGAGGAATATAACAGAAGGGGAGATATAATGTGTGGAGAGGAATATAACAGAAGGGGAGGTATAATGTGTGGAGAGGGATATAACAGAAGGGGAGGTATAATGTGTGGAGAGGAATATAACAGAAGGGGAGATATAATGTGTGGAGAGGAAGGTGTAATTTGTGGAGAGATATATAACAGAAGGGGAGGTATAATGTGTGGAGAGGAGTATAACATGGGGTGGGGTGTAATTTGTGGACAGGTATATAACAGAAGGGGAGATATAATGTGTGGAGAGGAATATAACAGAAGGGGCAGAGTGTAATTTGTGGAGAGGGATATAACAGAAGGGGAGGTATAATCTGTGGAGAGGAATATAACATAAGGGGGGGTGTAATGTGTGGAGAGGAATATAACATAAGGGGCAGGGTGTAATTTGTGGAGAGGGATATAACAGAAGGGGAGGTATAATGTGTGGAGAGGAATATAACATAAGGGGCAGAGTGTAATTTGTGGAGAGGGACACAACAGAAGAGTGGGAGCGGGATGGTGTAATAGTGTAATGTGTGGAGTGTGAAAAGGAATATAACAGTAGGGGATAGAGGGGTAATATGTAATGTACAGAGAGAAATATAATAAAAGGGGTAAAGGTGTGATGTGTAGGGAGGATATAACAGAAGCAGGTAAAGGTGTAAAAAACAGAAAGGAGAAAAATGTATTATGTCATGAGGAAAAATGTATAATATGTCAAGAAGTGTAATATGTAATGTGGGGAGGAAGATGTATCTGAAGAGGGAGGTGTTTTGAGAGGGATATTACAAAATGAAATCTTTAGCCTGATCATGGAGAGAATTCAATGTTATGCTAATGGTTATCTTTTGTTGAAGTTATGTGTACTGCATTCCATAAAGGAATACTTCACCTGATTCCTTAGTGAGTAAGTGGTGCTCACCAAATAAGCCTGAGAACCCCTGAGCTTAAGGAAAGTTCATTAAAATATCCTTCCATAAGGCTGAAATCTTTGTTCAATTCAAAATGCTATCTTACATTGTTCACCAGCAAATTAAAAATACATTTTACTTCTATTCAGTGCTAAGATGATCTTTACCTTACCTGGCATATAAGAATGATGGGATCTTTAAAGTCTGCTTGGCAAATAGCACATATATCACCAGCCTCACTGCATTGCTGGCTGCTGGCACGGACACCATACTTCTACAAAAAAAGGAATGAGAAAAACATGTGAACACGTAAATAAATAACAGGTTAAATCAATACTGTGCCATTAGGGATTTACCTTACCTGGCAATAAAGATGTCTCAGAATTACAGACATTCCAATATAGCCTGTGCATTAGTGCATACTGCAATGTACTATCACAAGTTTAAGCTAAGTCAGCGTTACCCAATACACATGATAATAATGTGTATGGTCTGATGACATCAACCACAAAAGCTTCACACTGTAATTGTGTCCTTATTTAACATACTACTAAGCCCTGACAGTGTATTTCCATGCCCCCTGGCTGTGTTCTGCAGATACAGAGATATTATAGGCGGGTCACTACTCTTACCCTAAGTGCAGGGCAGCCCATAAGTCTTCTCTAGATGCAGTACACACTTTGTGCAAATAGAAACACATTTTTCTCTTGCATGTGGTGGTTTGTAAATGGTCTAATGATTAGGTATTATTAGCTGTGATGCTAAAGTATAACTGTCCATTAGGATCACTCCCAACACACAGAGAAGTGCTTTTTAGGACACTAAAAGATTAATACAGTAATTCAGAACACTTAATATTTTACTGGGATCTCATTTATTGGGAATGTCCACTTATTATTTACAAGAAAACTTTCATAGCTGTAACTGTGTGTTAGCAGTGACTGAAGAATTGCATAATGGTTTATGAAGACTGCTTTTATACCTATCTATAAGGAGGATTATAATAGTGTCACTGGGGAAGTATTTTGGGATCCCGTCAACTATTTAAACTTAATGGTGCATTATGATGAAGGAAGATAAAGTTAACTGATTTTTTTTTATAGATCGTTGGTACAACCTCACCTAGATTACTGTGTTCAGTTCTGGGGCCATATCTCCAGAAAGACATAAATACATTAGAGACTGTGCAAAGAAGAGCAACTAAAATGGACCATGGCCTGTGTAACAAATCATACCAAGAAAGGCTAAAGGAACTAAACATGTATAGCTTGGAGCAGAGAAGGGAGAGGGGGTAATGATAGCAGCTTTCACATATATCAAGGGTTGTGACCGGCTAGAGGAGGGTGGCATTTTGCAGAGGAAGAGGTATAATAGAACATGAGGGCATGAATATAAAATGGAGGGTGGTAGATTCAAAGGAAATGTGCGGAAAAATGACTTCACTGAAAGGGTGATAGATAAATGGAATATCCTCCCATCTGAGGTGGCTGAGGATAACACAGTAGAACAATGTAAACATGCTTGGGATAAATATAAGAATATCCTAAATCTCAAACTAAATTAAATTAAGTGTAAATAGGGTCTAGGGTCAGTATAGTTTTAAATAAACAACTGGGTAGACTGGATGGGCCATGTGGCTCTTGTCTGCCATCACTTTCTATGTTTCTATAAACATGCTGCAACTTGGGTAATGAATATATAGATATAAATACGTTTTCCAGAGCGGATATAAAAAGTTATTCATCGGGTGAGCATAGGAATGATGTTGGTTATAACCAGTCACACTCTCCAGTCTGGAAAGATCTAGTCCAACACTCTGGCAGAAACATGGTATCTTAACCAAGGTGAAACGAAGATATAATGCTTGCTTCAGATTAAAACAAGTTTCCTTTCTTATAGGATGTGTAAAACAATTACCTGAGGATGACAGAGAATCCGAAGCGCTTTTCTTAAACCTCCAATACGCCCACAGATGTCAAAGGACTAGAAGATAATGAAGATATACGGTTGAAAATGTAATTTTAGTGCACAAATTACTTATTATATGTTGCAACTTTGAAGAACAGTTTAAAAAAAAGATATATTTATGTGATCACTGTTATGGCTTACTTTGACATGTGTGAATTACAATTTTCTGGGTTTGTATCATTTCAAATAGCAGTGATTATGTGGGAGGGAGTGAGCATGTTGTAAAATAACGTATCCTGAACGGTCTCTACCTATGACAACATCAGCAAGCTATCTGGTTGGAGCAGATGTTATCAGAATTCTATCTGCATAGGAGTAACAATTGCATTGGAGTTTAGAGTCACAAAGCAGCAAAATAGTATGTAGTAAAATACAGGTAGTGACATGGGCCCGGATTCACAACCCCAGACGTATTGCACATACGTCCGTAATTTAACGATAATAGCTACTACGCATGAAGTGTAGATGTACAATAGTTCACTTTAATTTATTATATGTACTGTTTATTTATATGTGTGACACTGTTTCACTGTTCAACACATTTAGATTCCAGGGGCCTCGTTTACTAAGGTCGTATTGAGTAAAATCACCAGAGACTACAGTAGTTTACCAGTGATTTTTAAATCGCTGGAGTTACTAAAGCAAAATCTCCACAAACTCGTGAGAGATGAGTGGAGATTTAAATCGCCAGTGTATAAATCTCTCTGGAGATTTTTTGCATGAGTGACATACAAATCTCTGCATTTACTAAGGGGGAGATTTAGCAAATCGTCAGATATTTGCTGCAGTTCTCCCGAGTTAATTCTCATGGAGGGGAGTGTTGATTTCATAGAAATCGGCATACACTTAGCTTTAATAAGCCTCAATGACCTGTGAAAAAAAAGATAAAATGTGTTATAAAAAAAAAAAATGGCTGCCGCGGCAAGCTCTTGCCGTCATGCCGTGCCCGAGGTTATAAATGTGTCCCCTGTCATGACATATGTCATTTGCCGGGAGTACACTGAAAGAAGAGGAGTGCGTCACAGCCGTCCAGATGATCTGCGCCCGTCAACATACAGGACAGCACAACTGTGAGTACCATCTATATTTATATGGTGTACTTTTATATGTGAAAACTGTAATTTGTCTGTTTATGATTTATTTTTGTTTAAGCGTCATGCATTTTAACCAATGTTTTTTACACAGGACATATATTTGGTCATTACATTAAGGGTGACAGCGGTAAACACCTAAGGGGGCCAGCTGTTTTACTATTAGTATACTGGGACGGACATGGGGTGAATTATTTATATAGCAGAACGCACATGGGGTTAAATATTTATATAGCAGGGCGCACAAGGGGTTAAATATTTATATAGCAGGGCGCACAAGGGGTTAAATATTTTGGGACCTGAG
>WWET01000023.1:1183501-1197676 GCA_011038615.1 Limnodynastes dumerilii
AATTCGTTACACCCCCCTCGGCACACCCCTTGCATGGACGTATTTTGTCAAGATACGCTTTCCAAACCCTACCTTAACTTTTTCCAATGTAACCGCAGTCATACGCACACATACGTTTGGGCTGAACTAATTTACGCAGCTAAGCACGCCCATAATGTACACTTTAAATACCACCCCCTGCCTACTTCACGTATTTTGGAGTAACGTAAATTTGGCATGCCCACACGTAAGTATTTACGTGACAAATACGTGAATGGCCCATACGTTCACTATTACGCTACGTTAATGTGCGTATTTTCTATGGTGCGCATGCGCATTGCGTTCTAAACAGCGATTTTAGGTCTCTGCCACGCGTAAATTCGCTTCGAAGCGTTGTTCTGGATCAGGCCCAATATGCTGTCGACAGCATGCCACTTAGAGTATAATACAAACCATGAACTGCATTATATGTGCATGATCTGACTTATAGTACTATAGGCAGCTGCATGCCAAGGGCGAAGAGCTTGCAGCGGCAGCCATTTTTTTTTGTCCAGGAACTCCAGCGAGGATAAACTCCAGCGAGTTTAGCAAAATCTCGATAGAGTTTAACATAAACTGTCTCGAGTTTAATCACTACACATCGATGGAGTTTAAAAATCACCCTTCAAAATCGCCCCTTAGTAAATCCGGAGCTTTGGGGGAAAAAAAAAATCGCCCCTCAACTCCTGCAATGTGGGGCGATTTTATGGGGGCGATTTAAATCGTCCTTAGTAAATCTAGCCCCAGAAGTGCTATTTTCGCTGGCCCAAGAAAATGCAGCTCACCTTGCAAAGACTGTACAGGATTATCAAGATGCCACCTAAAAAATAGGTGCTTGAAGGATCATCACCTATGATATATTTATACCACAGCTGGATGGGCACCAGGGAACGAACCAGCTGGCTTAGCTCTTCAATCAGCAGGTAAAACTTGCCCTGTAGAGACACAGGCAAATACAGGTAATGCCAGAGAGACAAAGCAGACTCAAACACAGATACTTGATTACTGTACTTCATCTGATATCAAGAATCTGCTGAGAATAAGTAATAAACCCTCCAAGGTCCAGAACAATTAATCTTCAGATTGCTAAACATAGTTCATAGTATAATCCAATATAGAAAACAAGGCATTTGCCTGTGCCATTTCAAAGGAATGAATAAAAATGGTATTGTTTATCATCCTCTAATATGCATATGATGGGAAATTTCTATATGTGATAGATGTCTGACCTTACCACTGCAGCAGTAGTAATATAGTAAGGCAGCAGTGCACATTGGACACCTATTATTAGTGTGTTTCTAAGGACCATGGGCCTGATCCAGAGCTACGGCCGTCACCTATGATATATTTATACCACAGCTGGATGGGCACCAGGGAACGAACCAGCTGGCTCAGCTCTTCAATCAGCAGGTAAAACTTGCCCTGTAGAGACACAGGCAAATACAGGTAATGCCAGAGAGACAAAGCAGACTCAAACACAGATACTTGATTACTGTACTTCATCTGATATCAAGAATCTGCTGAGAATAAGTAATAAACCCTCCAAGGTCCAGAACAATTAATCTTCAGATTGCTAAACATAGTTCATAGTATAATCCAATATAGAAAACAAGGCATTTGCCTGTGCCATTTCATTTCAAAGGATAAAAATGGTATTGTTTATCATCCTCTAATATGCATATGATGGGAAATTTCTATATGTGATAGATGTCTGACCTTACCACTGCAGCAGTAGTAATATAGTAAGGCAGCAGAGCACATTGGACACCTATACATGCAGCAGTAGTAATATAGTAAGGCAGCAGTGCACATTGGACACCTATTATTAGTGTGTTGCTAAGGACCATGCAGCAGTAGCATAAGTAGTAGTTGCCACTACAGCTGGGTTACCCAAAGAGAAATCTTTACAGCCCTGAAACCCCAAAGTAAAAAGCTCTTTTCCTCACACAAAGCAATCAAGAGCATGTGGTCTATGCATTTGCTAGGAATATGTAACATCATTGGAGTAAATCACATGACCTATTGCGACTTAAGGCAATGGCTGAAATGTAACAATTCAGAACTTATCATTGCAAGTATGAGAGCTATTTTCTTTTACCCACATGTTCTGAAATACCATAATGTGCTAGCTTTAAGTATATACAGTATATATAGTGAAAAAATAACTTGCATAACAATGTCCCATATCAAAAGCCAGTGACAGTTTGAGTTGTATGATCTGTAATCCACTGAGATTTCAGCCTATGCCTTAATACTGGCCTCTGGCTTGTGATCTTATGAAGGCACCCTTTAGTGAAGAGTATGTGTGTCTGGTACATATGTTGACTTCAGCTGACTAGATCGTAGGAAACTGGCTCGGAAGGCACCTCGATCCCGCCAAAGCAGGGATGTGTACTGCATACACTGCTGTGCTGCAGATGAAATGACCAGAGTGTGTGCTGCACTGATTAACGACTCAGGCATGGATTAGAGCCTCCTCAGTACTTGCATCCCCTGAGATGTTTGTAAGAGGAGGAGTGTGTGTTTATGCCTGTGTTTAGAGGCTGAGGGAAGAAGGTGAGATCATACTGCATGCCTAGTGTGTTTTACAGTCCCGCTGCTAGGAATAAGTCTCATTGCTCAGAGCTTAGGCATTCTTATGATCTCATAGCCCTCCAGTGAGCTGTGAGCGGCTTCACATTTTCATCTGCTTACAACACCTCGCTTGCATTGTTTCCATTTACTTTTTACTCCATTGGAGTAAAATCATCACAATAACAATGTTATAAGGGCATTTGCATTCATAACGAGCATTACTAGGAAGCCTTTTAAGATAGCTTGGTTTAACTTATTCATAGCACCTCTATCCTTCAAACACAGATGATAAATCTCTGGATAAACACAGATTTTATGGTACAAGCTTTCACAACAGCAAAATCTTTTTCCTTTTATGGCAGAGGATTTATAACCAATTCAATTCACCAAATGCTTATATCAAGGTACAAGAGTAACATATCTTCATTTTACATCAATGGTAGTTACTATGGACCTTATTCACACTTAAGAATGAGTTAGGTGCGGACAGAACTGCACTTAACTCACTCGTCCAACGTTTTTAGGTACCTTAAGAGGGAAACTACGCACGGCCAATGCCTCTCTCTGCTCTCCCCGGCTAATCTAAATCTCTCCTCCCTCCCCGAGCAGAATCCATACAGGTACATATCTGCAACATATAGGAGATTACAAGTACAAACTGTAACAAGTACATAGGTGTAATCCGTTCACACAGCACCTTTGTCCCGGGTAAATCCCAGGTGGTTGCCTTTCACACTGGACCTGTGTCTACAGAGGCAGAGGGTGATTCCCATGCCCCAATTTACATACTTTTAATAGAACCCCGGGTTGAATAACCTGGGAATACCCTTTCACACTGCAGCATAGCTGGGACACAGAACTCACAACCCGGGTGGACCCATTCACACAGACAGCTGACCAAGGTTATTCCCGGGTCCATGCCACAATGTCAAAGGGGCATTATAGCAGATATAGGTTCATGGAGAAACATCTTATGCCTAAATAGCAAAAGTAAACAATAAATCCACTTTTTTATCTAGTACGCAATTGCAGAATGATTCTGAAGACTTGCGAGTAGTGATGCAAGGAATTGGGTTCCAGTACCAGTTGATTCAGTCTCGTTGAGCATAATAAGAGAAGTATTGTGTACTACAAGATTTTTCCTTATTCATCAAACGGATGTATATTAAAATACTATAGTGATTTCATAGCTAAAGAGAATAGAATTAGGGAAAAACTAGAGCCAAGTATTTAAAACAATGTATCTGACCCCTGCTGATATGATAGAGACTTACTAATACAAATTGCTATGATGTTAAATGAAATCATTTTCAATGCTACTAAAAATACATTGTTTTATTGAACATTACCACACACAAGTCTAATATAACACTGGTAACTTACTCAGTTTTGAATTGTGTTTTAAGTTTTTTAACTCAATATATTATGGATGGATAAAAGTTATAAGCTGGAAAGTAAACATGAGATCCTAAAACCGGTGGGATTATGATAGATAGCAAGGCGTGTGAGGGCAGATTTCAAGAAAATAGATGAAGTTAATGTAAATGCATTAGGTAGTGTAATGGTTTGGGATACTGCATGGCCAGAGGTAGACTAATCCTAAACCACATCAATCATATCTAAGATTAAAGTAAAAGGGTTGGAATTTGCAATGCTCCAATCAGCTACACACTCTGGTTGCTATCACAAAGCAGCAGCATTAGGTAATTTGCTCCATATAGATACAAGTATCTTAACTCACTCGCTCCCTCTATTGGACTTACTGCAGCATCATCATTTTGTGTCAAAATATGTTTCTTTATTACTCTCTGTAATGCAAGAACAAGGCATGTATTGTATATAAAAACACTAATGTTTTTAAAAGACAGTGGTAATCATTTTTAGAAGGCAATTAGAAAACAAGCAGGTTTCTATTTTTTTGTAACACATAATGACCTTACAAATTCCAGTACAGGCTTGAAGTATGATGGAAAATGGAAAACACTCTCTTTTCAATTAAAGCTTTTAACCATCATGGTCATAATCCACAAAAAGCTCCAAATGCTCAAAACTAAATTAACTTCACTTTTAAATAATGCAAAAGATAACTTAGCCTCATTAGTGTCTCATCTCCCAGACCCGTCCTATGAATTATCTATGAAAATATGTGTAGCGGTAGGACTTTAAAAACATTAACGGTAACTTATAAAAGTGCAAACAAATAGCACAAATGATCATTTGTGATGACAAGTGCATACCTCTATACCTGGTTTAGGAGCTAAGCATGGATTGCTGGTTAAGATACGAGTGAAAATGTTTGCACTGTCCAGTGAGACGAGTAATACCATGTTCACACTCCCACCCCGGCAATATCCCGGGGTTTTCGAACCGGGTTATTGCTGAGGCACACATCAGTCCAGCTTCTGAGACCCCGTTCACACTGCTGCTTAGACACGTGAAATTCACGGGTCAGGCCCATCCACACTGAACACGGGTCTGCCATGGTATTAGTGTGAAGAGCTGTGATTGGCTGACAAAAGAGGAGGTCATTTAAAGGGGACTTTTTTTTTGGCACACAAAGATGAGGTCAAACTCCCCCCAGTCAGCTTCTTTCAGTGAGACCCAGGTTGAAAAACTCAGGTCGCACTATTCACACTGGCGGATACCCGGGTCAGACGCAGGAATAACCCTCCAAATGTCCCGGGTCTAATTCCCAGGTCAGCAGACCCGAGTAGCAGCAGGTGCACCCGTTCACACTGAGCCACGACCCGGGTGTCAGGACTTGCCACAGCAATATCTCGGGTTTTTGGCTCAGTGTGAACGGGTTATTACACTTTCCACACCTATAAGCCTTCTCTACAACCAATCATTCTAGACACAGATAAACATGGTGCAAAGCTGGTCTATTGTATAGAAGCTGCAGCCAGGTATTTACAGGCACACCGTTCATTTATTTCCTTTATTGGATTGCAATGCACATATTAAATAAAAGTATTTTTAAAGAATTATTTAATGGTAAAAATTCTCTTCATGTAAAATGGTAAATATATTTCTTGCACTTTCATTCAAATGTTAATAGTCTAACTCCAAGAAAAAAATCTTGATTTGCATAGGTTCTGGATAAACGCTGGGGAGAAGAGAAAGATAAGAAAGTGCCTAACATATGTGAAGTTAAATGTATTTTAGAAAGGTGATTAAATGGACAATATTAAGGAATCTGAAGGTACATATAGTTTGTTGTTTATATCTGCAATTATCTTTGTCATCAATTCTATGGTTATCTTAAGTTAGCGAGATCTGGGTATAGGTGTTATAAGCTAACCATACGTTATATTACATAATGCTCGGATAAATTGAGATATTGTATAGGAGGCTACACACTGCCCAATAATAGGAGCTATCTCCCTAATCACAGCAGCAATTGCATCATTCAGGAAAACTGCCTCCCACCAACCACTTTCATGTAAATATTTCTACGCCGCCACGATTCACATGTCCATGCCCAAAGCACTTACGTGCATATATTCAACATAACTTACATAAATAAAGATAAAATACGCACGAACTCCACATGAAAACGGATCTCTGAATACGGCCCTTAATGTATAAGCAATGAGCAAGAAATGTAAGTTTTCTATGGTATTGAAAAAAAAACCTTTACAAATGACGAAACTAGATAAAAATGTGATTAAATAATATGCTGCTATCAATAACTTCTACTACTCTAAACCCTTGATTTGAGACTGTGACAGGAAAAAAAAAATCCCCTGTATACACGTCTGGCAGATAAAAATGACTAAGTAAATTAGATCTGGAGATAGTACTTGTGATTGATAGGCCTTAAACATATCATGCAACAGACATGCAAATCATCAGGAAAAAAACTATAGCAAATTATTTAAATGACTGAGTGATCATCATCATTTCCCATCAGTGCAAATGAAGATTTACCAATGGAAACAATTGCTGTTTAAACAAAACCCGGTCAGCTGGCAGCTCTGCTGAAGACTACTTATTAATCAAAACGTTGGCTAAAGGGACACCAAAATCACCATGCAGAAACCTGGAAGCTTTCAACCTTTAATCATCAAACAGCATCTGTGACTGTACTGGGCTCTCAGCTTGTGGCACCCAATAAGTTGGTATTGTGATCGAGTGCCGACCAGATGTGTTTGTGTGGCTAAAATGAATGTACCTCTATTATTTCCATACTTAATTGTCTGTTTAGTAATTCAATGAGCCATTTCCTCCTGGTGTTAAAATAGCCTGTGTGTTCCAGCGGAGTTGGGACATTTAGTCCCATGAACAGCGGGCCAGCAGAAAAGATCATCGATGTCCACGTGTGGGTTACCAGCTGCAGATAAAGTTGTCATATGAAACGCTGCTCCGTACAAAACAAAAACAAACAGAAAACAATGAAACAACAAGAGCTTGGAAGTTATGAAAAGAACTATGGTATATGGGGACTTCAGCGGATCTCCGATTCGTTCCTGTCATCCAAAGGTACGCGCAATGGTACGTCTGGATGTCAGAATGCAGCCAAGCTCAATATTGCTACATGACCATATACAGTGCGCAAGGGCAGGGTAGTACATTAGGTTATTTCATATGCAATGTGAAGGCTGTAAAACAATATAAAATAACGAATTTAGTTAAAAAAACAAAATAAAAGTTTTTAGTTTTTTTTATTACTGTGTATGTATAATATGTTTTACACCCACACAATGCTCCAGCATTCATAACTTTTGTTTTGAGAATTATGTAACACAAGCGTCATTGGCGCATCTATAATGGGTGCAGGGTGTGCAATGCACGTGGGCCCCTCAGAACAGGGAGCACAAACTCTGCACCACATCTATATTTATAGTAAGTATGCGTATGAGGTGGCTCATATGTTTATTTTTTCTATGTGTGGGGGAGAGGTGCTGTGGGGGGGAAAGGGGAGGAGGGGTGTGTGGAGTGTTCAAGGGTGTCGTGGGGTGGTGGGGGTATCATAGAGGGGGAGAAGGATGTAGGCCTTAGGAGATGGGGGGAGGCCATGTACAAATCCTGCACAAGGGCCCCCTCACTTCTTAAAACGCCCTGGCAATCGTTTATATAGGTTGAAGAATGTCAGCTCTCTGGACATGCCCTGTGGATAGGACTCATGTTTTGATGTAAACCTTGCACATCTGAATTATGATTGAGCATTACTGGAACAGAGAAACCCATCACAATATAAAACATTGTCATTTTTTACCCTGGTTTAGGTAGAATATTGCAAACACATTTTTATGTTCCCCAGTTTTTATAGAAGTCACAGGTTGTATTTATCAGTTGTCATAATTACTACTAATAATGAACAGCGTTAATCTACTATTATTGCATATTTTTTATTATCTAAAAATGAATGTTTGAATTTTCTCAGCAAACATTTAATTTAGCATTACATTTCCCTACCACAGCATGCCTATTAGAACGCAAGCAGGTAGTTGCGTTCAGGTTTGAATCAGCCGAACTGTGCGCACATTGTTTCCGAGCACGTAAACTAAAAAGGGGCAGACTAGAGGAAGAATGCTGATGTTTGCCAGTTCCTTCAGAGGTCCCCCTTTTGCTATTTACTAAAGCAACAACCCTACAAACTATATGTTTGCATTTAAATTGCTCCTTCAAAAATGAGTTAAATTAACATATATCCCTTTTGTAGTTTATTTTATTCCTGCAGTAAGACAATGAAATATACAACCAAAAACTATGATATCACAACTAATAAAAACATACAGCAGCATCACTAAACTAAGGCTTTTATCTAAGCATTAGATCATTTTTACATGGACAACTTCAATTTACTTTGATAACATATTTAAAAGTTAGGTGCTCAACAGAAGGCAGATTTCTTGGTACTAAGAGATGTGGCCATATCCTTCCGGAGAGGTAGTGGGAGGCACAAAATACACAAATATCTTTTCACAAGCCAGTGACTAGTCTTACTAATACAGTTCTAGGTTGATGTATACTTGGGCATTAACAGTGTTGTGCTATTTATGTACTAAAACATGTTTAAAAGATAAGCATATATCCTATTTAAAAAATAATATAATTTCTACATCTAGTATAAGAGAATTACTCCAGCATATTAAAACACTACAATGTTAGGTTGTGACAGTGTTTGAGTTATCTGATGTGGGGCACTGCTGAGAGTTAATAAAACCTCCCATTATAGTGGCTCAGTCCAATGCTGATTTCATCGGAAAAAGATGAATCCTTCATGTAAGACAAAGCCTTGGTGGGAATCTGGGGTGCCTTTCGCTCCTATCGTACACTAGCAAAATGACAAGGATTAATGACTGCTCCCATTTGTCGGTGGATAGTGGTGGGGGTTGCTGAGCGACTCTCAACCTTTTCCGATGAAGCAATTTATCTCAGGAGAGATCATTCCTGTCTGTTCAGTTTTAGCATATTAATTCCAACCAAAAACAAAAAGATGTTTAAGAAAGAGAGAAAGGAAGGGGGAGCTTAGATTGGAGCAGGGCCAGGGACAAATGAAGAGCTGCCTGGCTGCATTCCTTGTGTGCCAAAAGTTAATTGATCTGCCGGTGGCACTTTCCTGCCAATGATAAGCTGGGAATTGCGAACCAATCAAAAGGGGCTATTTGTGAAGTTCAAAGGGGCCAGGTCTAATTACAAGGCAGAGGCGATTTCTTTTATAAACTCATAAAGCACATTTAAAGAGGTAAAACTGCAAAAACTCTATATCAGCAAAATAATATGAAGCTACAATAAATAAATAAATAAAACTCTGTATGTGATGTCGGCATGGCGATATTCTTTCATCTTTTTATCATGCAAACACATTGCTCAATAGCTTTATTTGTACAATATACCCATTTGCTAAATAGACTTCAGTTAACGTTACATTCCTGATCACTAATTTCAGCTACGGTTATGTTTTAGTTATTTATAATCTATAATATGGTGTTGCTGAATATTTTCATGCAGTGCAACTGTAGTAATTATGTATGCAACACACCTGCAGTGCCAATGCTTACCTGTGCTGGTGGACCACATATCACATTACAATGTCAACATTCAGCAACGTCTCCAGACTGATGTAGATGGCTTTTTGTACGTTTATATAGCGCCAACAGATTACATAGCGATGAAAAATTTTAACAATCACTATAACAAAACTGGTGGTAACATACAGACTGGGTGGGTAAGAGGGCCCTGTCCGCAAGCCTAAACTCAATAGGACTGATAAATGAGGGCACATGCTATATATCACATAATGAAGCAGCCAGGTTGTGTGGTAAAAGTGCTCTGTATGATCCAATCACATGACAACGTTAGTAGCAGGACTGAAGGGAAATTTATCATGGAAAGAAGAAGTTTCCAAATTTGTTAATCATGTAGCAGAAAGGAAAACCGGATTGCAAAGTGTTTGTAGATAGGTTAGACAAATATTAAGCAGTAGGTTGTTTATGTTGTTACATGCCACAGTAACGGCATGTAACTACTCACCCCATCAGTGCCGCATGGCGCCGCCATCTTCCCGTCCACATGAATGCCGCCACTCCCATGAGACGTCATCCAAATATAGCCATGGTGAGAGCGACGTCCATCTGGAGGATGGACGCACGCTCTCTTGTGTACAGCTATTGCTAGGCAACAACCAATGTATTCCATAGTGAGGCTGCTGGCCAATAAGGGTACAGCAGCCTCTTTATAAGTCCAGGCAAGGCTTAGGGCTGGATCCAGACTTAAGTAAGTGCTTGAAATTAGTTACTCCTGGGCTAAACCATGTCGCTTTCAGGGGGAGTCAAGTTAATTGTATTCTTTGCATACAGGGATATATCTTTGAATTGCTTACTGGGTTTAGCCCAGGAGTAACTAATTTCAAGCACTTACTTAAGTCTGGATCCAGCCCTTAGTCTAGTGGCTGGTTATAGCTGAAGCTTGTCTGTCTGTGCCTGCTCTCTGTTCTTCTTCTCTACTCTCTCTCTCTTGCTCTGCTTGTTATTCTTTGATTACTTACTGCCCTCCAGTTCTTTATTGCTGCTAGCTTTTCCTTCTCCTTTATCCACCCTATTTGTCCATTTGTATTTTACCCTTTGTGTATAAGTGAGTCTGCCTGTGCATTTGCCCTTGTCCTTCTGGTTTGTTATTGTTAGTCACCGGTATCCCACCTCAGTGTAATCCTTGTCGTTCACCCCTCTGGGTAGTGTATTACCTCATGTCCCCTAACTGTGCATATTCTATCTACAACTACTTGCTCTCTTTATCCGTAGTAGCTGGTCTCTGCAGTAGTCCACCCACTAGTATGGGTGTATTGCTACCAGGACCACCAGGAGCCTGCAGCATCAGGGGTTCTAGGAAAAACCAGGCTCCTGGATAGACTCTGCGCCAGGGTTAGTAGCATTGCCGTAACACGTGTTGGTTAGCTTGTTTGAAGAGGTGAGAGGTGAGGGAACGCTTGAAAGTTTGGACAGTTGAGGATAATCTTAATGGGCGAGAAAGGTTATTACAGAGAACACGGGAAGTCCTGTAACCTGAAGTCAGAGCATTTGTTTAATGTAGAGGAGCTGTATGTCCTGTGCAGATCTGAGAGAGCAGTCTTGTTGATGGCTTTGTAGGTTAGCAAAAGGATTTTGTATTTGCTTTGGAAACATACAGGCAAAATGTAGAGATTGACAAAGTGAAACAGATCTAGAAAAGCATTTTGCAAGGAAAAAAAGTCTAGTTGCTATATGCAGTATAGACAATAGGGAATTATTTTATAATATTGGAGTACAATAAGAAGAACATTGCAATAATCAATGCAGGAGATAATTAATGCATGAATGAGAGTTTTTGCTTTTATTGTCAGGAGGAAATATTAGTTCTATCCGGATTCACATATAGGAACGATTGACCACTTATGCACGCAAGCTGCGTAAGTGGGCTGAATGGACTGGAGGGTGCATCCACCCTCCAGATGTTTCATTAGTCTTAACTAATGTAACAACCATCAACCGTACGATGGCATTTAAGCTCAAAGGAACTGTGCTACCTCTCCATCTGCTAAGGTGGGCAGGGGGAAGCAGGTTAATTGTACAGTGTGGGTGTCACCACCCACATACGAGCGGATCAGTGGTGCCTTATGGGAGCGTAAGTCACACTTGTTACGCACAAGAGAGGAGGGTGACAGGGGAAGTTCACACCTCTCCCTCGTGCGGACGGACGGACGGACTCTCACACGTACGGAACACGTGCGAGGGTCTGTATCTAGTCCTAAGTTTGAGATGACGGGATATCCATGATGAAATAACAGAGGGATATTCAGTTACATGGACCAACACAGTTGGTGAGAGATCAGGAGTAGATAGGTAGATTTGTGTATCATCTGTACAGAGAGGATACTGAAATCCAAATGAAATTATTAGCTATCCAATGAGAGCTATGATCCTGACACTGAGCCTTGTGATACTGCAGATAGGGAAAAAGCAGGAGAGGTGGATCAAGAAAAGTGAACACTGAAAGAGTGATTAGATAAGTAGGAAGTGAACCAGGAAAGAGCTGTGTCCTGAGTACTTAGAGACTGTAACATTTGCATGAGAAGAGAGCAGTCAACAGTGTCAAAAGCTGCAGAAAGATCCACACACATATACACTATATGGACAAAAGTATTTTGCCACACCACGTTAAGTGTTGAATTCTGGTGTTTTAATCAGACCCATTGCCAATGGGGTATAAAATCAAGCACCCAGCTATGCAGTCTCCATTTGCAAACATTTGTGATACAAAATGGGTGGTTCTGAAGAGCTCAGGGAAGTGTGGGGTTGTGATTGGATGCCTCCTTTCCAATAAGACGGTTTGAACAATTTCATCCCTGCTGGATATTCCATGGTCAACTGGAAGTGATATTATTATAAAGTTGAAGTGTTTAGGAACAACAGCAACTCAGCCACGGAGCGGACGACCACGTAAAATTACAGAGTGGGGTTCACGACTGCTAAGGCGCATGGTGTGTAAAAGTCGCAACACTCTGATGATTCCATAGCGTAAGAGTTCAGAACTTTTACTGGCATTACTGTAAGCACAAAAACTGTGTGGTGAGAGCTTAATGGAATGGGTTTCCATGGCCAAACAGCTGCGTGCAAGCCTCCCCCCTCTAAGTCCAATGCCAAGTATCTGCATGGAGTGGTGTAATTCACACCGACACAAGTCCAATGCCAAGTATCGCATGGAGTGGTGTAAAGCACACCAACACAAGTCCAATGCCAAGTATCGCATGGAGTGGTGTAATTCACACCGACACTGGACAGTGAAGCAGTGGAAACGTGTTCTGGGAGTGATGGGTCATGCTTCTCTATTTGGCAGTCAGATGGCAAGTCTGGGTTTGGCAGATTCTGGGAGAACGTTACCTGCGTGACTGCATTATGCCAACTGGGAAGTTTGGTGGAGGTGGCATAATGGCATGGGGTGGTTTTTCAGGGTTTGGGCTTGGGCTTCAGCATACCAAGTCCTTTTGGACAATGCTATATTCCAACTTTTAGGCAACAGTTTGGGGAAGACCCTTTTCTATTCCAATATGACTGTGCCCCAGTGCACAAAGCAAGGACTATAAAGACATGGTTTGATGTTTGGTGTGGAAGAACTTGACTTGCCAGCACAAAGCCCTGACCTCAACCCCATTGAGCTCCTTT
Source organism: Limnodynastes dumerilii (assembly GCA_011038615.1). Taxonomy (NCBI): domain Eukaryota; kingdom Metazoa; phylum Chordata; class Amphibia; order Anura; family Limnodynastidae; genus Limnodynastes; species Limnodynastes dumerilii. The sequence continues at coordinate 1,196,737 of WWET01000023.1, forward strand.
GGGATGAACTGGAATGGAGATTGTGAGCCAGTGCTTCTCGTCCATCATCAGTGTCTGGCCTCATAAATGCTCTACAGCAGTGGTTATCAAACTTTTTTGGGGAAGTAGCAGTTGCCCACTAAAGAATCATGGCAAGTACCACTTTGCACATCATGTAGACACATACCCACCACTCATAAATATATTTCAGGGTTTTGGTTGTTTACATATTTTTGCAGTGATTTTAAGGTGCATTTTCTACACATACCATTTAGACCCAAAAATATGGGTACCTATTGACAGTACTAGTACCACTGGTTGAGAACGCCTGCTCTACAAAATGAATAGGCACAAATTCCCACAGAAACACTCCAATATATTATGGATAGGAAGCTGTTATTTCTGCAAAGGGGAAACCAACTCCATATCAAAGTATATGTATTTGATATACAGTGGGCCGGATCCAGAACTAAGTCTGATATGCGCACGCCAGATGTTCCGACAGCATAAGTACTAATGTACATAACAAAGTTACGTACATTAGTACTTATGCTGAAGGGGCAGACCCTTCAGTTATGATGGTTGTATATCATGGTCTATTGCCATACAGGCGGGGGGGGGGGAAGCCTCCGGTCCGAACTGCCAATTTTCGAATCAGCCGTTTCCTCCCCAGCCTGTTGCGAACTGGCTGGGATTTTGTTTGCACCGAAAGCTCCGTGGTCCAAAAAGTTAAGAAAAATAGTCCCCCCACTCCTTTCCCTAATTCTAACCCTAACCCTCCCCTCTCACTACCCTAACCTTAACCCTCCCTTCCTGGCAGCATGACTCTGAACCTCCCTTACTTGCAGCCTGACCCTAACCGACCATCTCCCGCAGCCTGACCCAAGCTCTCCCTCCCCTGCAGCCTGACCCTAACCCTCCATCTTCCGCAGCCTGACCCTAACCCTTCCTCCCCTGCCGA
>WWET01000023.1:1214586-1230420 GCA_011038615.1 Limnodynastes dumerilii
TCATAGTAATATAAGGGGGTAACTTCTGGCAATGAACACACTGCATAGTGATATAAGGGGATCAAGACAGGCAAACAACACTGCATAGTAGTGTGTGTGTGTGTGTGTGGGGGGGGGGGAACACACTGCATAGTATTATAAGGAAGTCATAGCAGGCAAAAAACACTGCATAGTAATATAAGGGGTCACTACAGGCAGAGAACTCTGCATAGTAATGTGTGGTCAGGGGGAGGGGGGAGATCACTGCAGGCATAGAACAAACTACGTAGTGTTATATGTGGGTCATTGCAGGCAAAGAACACGCTACATAGTAATATGGGTGGTGGGGGGACCACTGCTAGCAAGGAACACATGGGAGAGTATTATAAGGGGTGACTGCAAACAAGGAATATACAGCATAGTAATATAAGATGGTCATTTCTGGCAATGAGCACAGTAATATAAGGGGTCACTGCAGGCAGAGAAAACTGCGTAGTAATGTGGGTGGGGGTGGGAGTGGGGGCTCACTGCAGACAAAGAACACACTGCATAGTATTATATGGGGTTCACCGCAGGAAAAGGGCACACTACATAGTAATGTGTGTGAGTGTGGGGGGGGGGGGGGTTCAACTGCATAGTATTATATGGGGTTCACCGCAGGAAAAGGGCACACTACATAGTAATGTGTGTGAGTGTGGGGGAGGGGTTACAGCAGCAAGGAACACACTGCAAAGTAATATAAGAGGTCAGCCAAAGAACACACTGCATGTAAGGCAGGGGACACAGCCTTAGTAATGTTTGTGTGTGTGTGTGTGTGGGGGGGTCACTGTAGGCAAATAACACACTGCATAGAATTATATGGGGGTCACCGCAGGAGAAGGTTACACTACATAGTGATGGGGGGGGTCATAGCAGCAGGGAACATGCTGCATATTAATATAAGGGAGTCACTGCAGGCAAAGAACGCACTGCATAGTATTATAGTATATATGGAGGTCATCGCAGGCACAGGGCACACTACATAATTATATGTGTGTGCATGTGTGAAGGTCACTGCTAGCATGGAACAAATGGCATAGTAATTTAAGTGGGACACGTCTGGCGACTAACACACTGCATAGTGTTTTTCAGTCACTAGGATCACATAATGCCTGCACTTTATGATCGTGCATGCTCTGCGTTCCCAGTGCAGATGTGATTTCAGACTTCTGTACTGGGAATGTTTCTGACACTGGGGTGGGTTGCAGAGATAATTACACTAGGTGAGAGGGATTGAGAATGTTTAGATTGTACAATGAGAGCATGCTAAGTACTCCGCTGTATCCAGATTTCCAAGCTATGTCCGTTTTAAGATAGGGAACGCAAAAGTCTGCAGGGCCCTTTTTCCTTACATTCTGTTCCGTTTTGTTTATAATGTTTGTTTAAAAGCCTCTTATAAGTAATAGTAAGGAAATAGTATTTCTGTAAGGAGCAGACACAGTATAGTAAGGAGATCACTGCCATTAAGGAATAAGCACAGCATAGTAGCACATGATTTTATGGTAGGCAAGCAATATATCCTGGGAAAATCCCAAACATGGGACTGGAGGAGCACTCGTGACTGTGAAAACTGGGAGAGGTTCTCCCAGCAGCTGAGTTGTGTGTACATAAGCAAAGTATTTTCCCTGCATGCAAAATAATGAAAGTTAATTTGCACCTCTCACATTGCAACATGGTTTTGCTCAAGTCTACACTAAAACCTGTGTTGCCCTTAAAAAAGTGCAGTTCTGCATCAGCCCCCACAATTGTCTATCTAAATTTACACTGGCTCCTAGATTAGAAATTGTCCAGCCCTGACCTAGTAATATAGTTCATCACAGATTTCACTGCTGGTAAGACGGGAGCTGTTGTAGGCACAAATATTGCAGAATTCTGTTCAGCTTCAGTTCTCATAATAAATGTCTAAAGATGTTAAACCTGCAACTTGTCATATAATTGGAGCAATCGTAATTCTCTATTTAAAACATTTCACGGTTATAGGATTAAAGAGGTTTTATCACTTGACAGGGTGATAGGCAGCATGAATTACTTTCTGATTAGCGATAATTAAAGCCTAAAATACATGCCTAGAAATGATAAATCAAGACTGAGAAACAGTGTGCTGTAATTACAAACCTCTTTTTCTCTGCTGTCATTTATTTAAGCAGATTGGGAATGGTCCACTTGTTATCCATGGTGTGGAGGAAGATCCTACGCAAGCGATGGGTGCTAGGTGTCGTTTTTGGGCTCTCTCTGATCTATTTCCTCACCAGCACCATCAAGCAAGTGAGTGCTGCCCTCTAAGTCTTATGCTATGCATCTTCCAGCTGTTTCAGTAGAGCACATCTACACATTGGCACAATCGTTTCAGCTGTGGCAAATTTGAAATGTGCAATTAGAATTCATATATGCCATATATTTCTTATGCCAACTTTCATTTGTAAAAATTAAGTATCCAGTATTTATGCTACAAAACATATTGCAGAACCTAAAGTTGTTTTTAATTTTAATGATTTATCTGGCTTTGGATAAGGATTTTTAGGTAATTATATTTGCTTCTTCTAAAACAAAGAATCCAAGTATCTAGCAACAGACCTTGCCACAAGAAACCATGTTTAATTAAACAAGAAATAATTGCATTACTTTTTATTAGATCAGCTACAAAAACGGTCAATGAAAGTGTTTTTTTTTCTTCTTATATTTTAATGTTTTATATCATTCACTGAAGACACACTAAGAATAAATATCAACCATAAGGGTAGCACAACTTACTTGTATTTATGTTGTAAGCAGAAGCATTTTATTTTGCATTTATTTTTCCATATGTGAATAAATACAATACATATTCCTTTATCAGGAAGAGAGAACAGTAAGAGACCGAACACTTCTTCAGACCAATGATCAAGATCAAAATATTCAATGGAAAGTTCAGTTTAATATTGGAAACAGCAGCAGAATTAGTAATCAGTGTCGTAACTCTGTACAGGGTAAACTACTGATTACAGATGATCTGGGTAAGGAAACAAAATGTTTTCATGTTGATTAATCAATCACTCATTCTACTCCTGAAAAACACATTAAACAAAGATGACCGTTTGACTAGGACAAATTTGTGTTCTGCATAGCAAGGATGATGCTAAATTTTCAACATTATCTAATCCAAAGTGTTCAGTTGAAGTTAAATGGTGCAATCCATTGGTAAAAAGTGTTGTGCTTGGCATAATTCACTCTGGTTACTTGAAGAAAGATGTGTTATTTGTTAATTAATAAGCATTTGAGACATATTCAGTAACATCTCATGAAGAGGGAGGTACATCTTAGGGTTTATGCGACCAAAGGCCATTGTAATATATGGATATTAATGCACTCTGTGCTGATACCCGAAAATGCAGCCAATCAGGTAAAAATATGCATTTTATGATATACTTAGCCTTATATTTAATATATTACATAATGTTCTTATAATCTGTGCTGATAAAGCACCTATGGCCCTATGCTCCATACACACGGTCCAATAAATCTTCTGAAAGTACCCGATATGATCGATTAAGCCGTGTTTGCAGGGCATATATAGTACCTTATTTGTACATTGCATCCGACATGTTGCATCTGCGCTACAGTATATGAGTATGGCCCTTTATTCATTTCTCCTGTCTTCACATTCTCTTCATCTGCATGAGATATCTGCTTTATGTGCTCTGGTTATATTGTTGTATCTTTCTTATGTTAGCGTTGGACCGCGTTTCTGCAGCATTAGCAGCAATGTTTTAAAAGTTTGATTCAGTATTTCGATACATAATCTGTATAAAAGCACGGTACTCGCTGTCTCACAAAAATAAACAATTGTACAGAACCCATAGTTCTATCTAATTGTTTATTTTTGTGAGACAGTGAGTGCCGTGCTTTTATACAGCTTTATATTCCTGATTATCCATCCTGCTCTGGCAACGCTGCAATTATTAAATCAAAATAGGTCAGAGGAGTTCCTTACACATATGTATGTATGTATGTATGTATATAATATGGTGTAAATGGAGTCACTCAAGAGACTGAGAAGTCAATAATCGTAGAAAAGTGCCTGTCAGGCTAATTTATTACATGGAACCGAAGTTTCAACCGCACAATAACCGTTTTTTCTCAAGGTGAAAATGAACCAAACATAAGAACACCACATTCAAACCCTCCCCCTTTAAATACAGTAACGAAAATAAAATCACATACACCGTCCCAGCCGCACGTGCAACCTCTGAGCCGGAAGCCTGCTGACTCCACCAAGTCTCGGTCACATAACAGCGATGGGAATGAGCCTCGGCCAATCCTGACTCATCATTGGTAGCTCGTTGCCGGGAGACAAGGGAAACACAACAAAAACAAACGATAGCGAATCCTATTAGCAACGGGAAATAGAACAGAAGCACAAATTCAGTGAAAACCACAAACATACACAGGAAAATCACACAATCCCATGCACAATAAGCTATGCCTAAGGCACAGTATAACAAGTAGTTGTAACATAAGTGAAATAAAGAATCCAGAAAACAAGTCACAAAAAACATTGCAACGGCAACTGTTCATTAAGGCCCGAAAGGGCCACAGTTTGTAAACGAAAAATCCAGGAACTTTCCTTCTGAAGAAGCAGTCTTTCACTTTTGCCACCTCTTTGCAGCGGGGGGATATGTTCAATGCCCATCCATTTCAACACGTGTGCCATATGTCCATCTCTGGCCCAATGTCAGGCCACCGGTTGTTCACTCTCTTTTCCAGCAATAGCAGCCTTGATGGCTGAACGGTGGAGTGCCAGCCTCTCTCTTAGCTTACGTATGGTCTTTCCGATATATGTCAGACCGCAGGGACATCTAATAAGATAAATGGCCATCTTGGTTGTACAGGTAAAATGACCTGTTTAATCTTAAAAGATTGTTGAGTAAGGGGGTGCTGGAAAGTGTCACCCACCATCATCTGTGTACAGGCTATACAGCCAGAGCATTTATTACAGCCAGGTTTGCGTGAGAGAAAGCTACTAGTTGCTGTGGGAGTTTTACTGCAAACATTGTTTTTGCAGAGCAAGTCTTTAAAATTTTTACCTCTTGTATGGCTTGGAAGCAAAGTACATTCCCTCACTGTCCTCCAGGTGTGATCAGTAGAAATTAACGAAAATAAAATCACATACACCATCCCAGCCGCACGTGCAACCGGGGGGATATGTTCAATGCCCATCCATTTCAACTCGTGTGCCATATGTCCAGCTCTGGCCCAATGTCAGGCCACCGGTTGTTCACTCTCCTCTCCAGCAATAGCAGCCTTGATGGCTGAGCGGTGGAGTGCCAGCCTCTCTCTTAGCTTACGTATGGTCTTTCCGATATGTCAGACCGCAGGGACATCTAATAAGATAAATGGCCATCTTGGTTGTACAGGTAAAATTACCTGTTTGATCTTAAAAGATTGTTGAGTAAGTGGGTGCTGGAAAGTGTCACCCACCATCATCTGTGTACAGGCTATACAGCCCGAACATTTATTACAGCCAGGTTTGCGTGAGAGAAAGCTACTAGTTGCTGTGGGAGTTTTACTGCGAACATTGTTTTTGCAGAGCAAGTCTTTAAAATTTTTACCTCTTGTATGGCTTGGAAGCAAAGTACATTCCCTCACTGTCCTCCAGGTGTGATCAGTAGAAATAACCGGCCATAAATTCCTGGCCGAATGCTTGCAGATGAACGAGAGATGATTGTCAGAAGACAGATATTGGAGGTTCAGCGTATTGTGGACTTTGTTCAATCAAGTCAATGGTAGCATTGATACCAGCAGAATGGGGAATGCTGGTATAGACACTATGTCAATTGTGCAGAGAAGGTAATCAGGTGGTAGATTCTGTATGGACTCCAGTACATTGAGTAAATGAGATGTGTCTTTCAAGTACGTATCTTGTACCTGTATTACAGGTTTCAAATAAACATCCAGGTACTGTGAAATTGACTGGAACATCGAACCCCAGGTCGAAATAATTGGGCAACCGATCCACTAAACTCTTGTGGACCTTAGGGAGGGTATATAAAATAGAAGTGATGGGATATGGTGTACTCAAGGCTTCCCTAGTGTTACTTGAGATCAGCCCCTCACTTACAGCTTGACCAAAGTACTGTTGAAGCTGCTTTTGAAAAGTAGCTTTAGGGTCCTTTTGAAGCAGCTGATATACATGTGAGTCCGATAGTTGGTGAAAGATTTCTTTACAATAATCCATTTTATTCTAGACCACAATACCTCCACCCTTGTCCGCAGAACGAAAGACCAAGTTGTTGTTCTGTTGTAGGTTAGACAATGCAGTTTTTGGGCCTTGGTTAGATTAGGACATACATTTGGTAACTGGCTGAAAGCCTTTTCCCTACTGGAGTCCAACAGTCTATTAAAGCACCAGTGAGGCGTTAGTAGCGGGTACATCAAAAGTTGATTTAGTCTTAATTCCTGGTATGCGATCACAAGAATCTGTTCTCACAGATGAGTGCCCAGAGTGTTATCTGAGTCTCAGTTTCCTAGACAATTTATATTGCCCCACTTTAAATTGAAAAGGGTCAAAGCGTAATGTAGGTGTAAATGGCAGTCCTAAATTCAACACCTCTTGTTCAGTTTGAGTCAGTTTTACTGAAGACAGGTTAAAGATTAAATCCGTCTGGTTCTGGGATTTCTTTTGTTTTTTCCAGTGGCCACTTCGCCTTGTGGGTCTTCCAAGTCTCCTCCTGGACTTGCGCTGAGTGCCAGCAGAGGTTTGCTCCGAAAACCCCGCTGCACAGTGGATGAGGTAGAAGGCTGTATGTCCAGTTCACTATCGCTGGTATTGGGACCACTTGAGGCCTTAAAACCAGCACAATGTACGAAGGGTCTCTGCTTATAAGGTTTCCGATTTTTCGGGATATTTCTTGTAATCATGGTTTCAGAAAACCAGGGATACACAAAATTTTTGTCGTAATCCCGTTGGACATTAGTTAATTTGTCTCTTTTAAACTTCTTAAGTTTAGTTGTATAATGCTGCATTTAATGTTCCAATCTGTTAAGTAGCCCTTGTTCAGGATCTGCTGACAAGATAGGTTTGCGGTCTTCATTGAAGATTTTTCCTCTGTCTGTTTCACCTCTTTCGCCGACTCCTCAATCACCAGCATCAAGTCAAAAGATGCCTTGTTTAACACTGGTACCCAGCGCTTGCAGAACTCTGGGCTACATCTTCCGATGGTCGGAATATTTGAGATTCTAAACCCTCTGGGGATGAGTCTTTCACGATAATAATTGGACAAGGTAACACCATGCATCTGGAAGTCAACTAGTCTTTTATGTAGGGGCTTGGTTGAGTCAGCAGGCTTCCGGCTCAGAGGTTGCACGTGCGGCTGGACGGGAAAAGTGATTTTATTTTCGTTACTGTATTTAAAGGGGGAGGGTTTGAATGCGTTGTTCTTATGTTTGGTTCATTTTCACCTCGAGAAAAACTGGTTATTGTCCGGTTGAAACGTCGGTTCCGTGTAATAAATTAACCTGACAGGCACTTTTCTACGATTATTGACTTCTCAGTCTCTTGAGTGACTCCATTTACTCCATATATCTACACTACTAATTCAGAGAGCACCTTGAGTAAGGTTTCCTATTTGGAGGAGTGACAATTGCACTTGTTTATATATATATATATATATATATATAATTTTACATTTATTGTGTGTGTTTTTAAAGACTAATCAGTTGTTAGCTATAGTTATGTATTTATGTTATGCAGATATATGTTTATTATTGCTTATATGTTTATTTTCTCCCCCCACTTAATAGGTTATGTATGTGAGCGAAAAGAACTGCTGGCCAATGGGTGCTGCAACATTAATGCAGCCAGCACAAGACAGTATAACTGTGAAAGCTGCTTGTCCAATGGTTGTTGCAGTGTTTATGAGTACTGTGTGTCTTGCTGCCTGCAGCCCAACAAGGTGCGTTCTTAACCTGGCTCTTTCTGTATCTGCGTGTTTCCTTTGATATTTCATCAATTTCTAGTCCTAGTTCTACCTTTCGTCTGTCATGAGCTTGGTCAAAGCTGCACACTCAATTATTTATAGATTAAAGCATAATGATCGCTTTGTTTTCATTTGTAATGATCACCATTTTCCTCTTTCTTTGTTATACAGCAACATGTATTGGAACGTTTTTTAAAACGAGCTGCAATGGGGTTTCAGAATTTATTCATGGCGGTTGAGGACCACTTTGAGTTGTGTTTGGCCAAATGTCGGACATCCTCACAGGTAAAGGGTACTCATTAACTTTGGTGGGGGGGGGGGGTTATCTGCTTGGGAAACCACTCCCATCACTCACACAGACCTTCAATCGCTGTACCTTAAAATTGCTTTCCTGCCCATCTGAATCCCTGTCTCTACTGTAAATTGTAATAATAAGCCCCTCCGGCTTGCAAGCGCTACCCACTTCGCTGTTGGAAGTGTTGAAAATCACGTTAGGATTGTTGGTTTAGCGTTCCGTTTGCATGCTTAAATTGCAGAAGTGGAAAACATCCACTTATCAGAACTCTGGATCCTCTCTATTGTTATTATTTGTATTATTCACACTTTTTAAGAGTGATATGTTTTGTGAGTCAGTCTGTAAATCTGAACCTCCACTGGTAATAGTCCATAGCTGGAAGCTCGCAGATGGCAACTGAATGAATGCACTTCATGCCCTGACAAGAGAGATGCTGTTCATACGTTTACTGCCAAATGTCTACAATTAACTGAAAACTATTCCTAGTTAAATGTGAGATATTGTGTTTATTGGATGGCAGTACACCAACCTGTTAGCTGTTTTCAAAGATAAATAATGTGACAGACAGTATTTAGATTTTGACATGACATACCTGAAGTAAAAATGTATGTAGCCATCTCTCTGAAACAAAGCTTTCTCTTTTATCCCTACAGAGCGTCCAACATGAGAACACTTACAGAAATCCTGTGGCTAAGTACTGCTATGGAGAAAGCCCTCCGGAACTTCTACCAATGTGATGAGGAATGTGACTTAAGCTGGGCACACACTTGTCCACTTTAAACTCCTAGTTTGTCTGACATTGGGTAAGTGTGTATGCTCACACAACCACTCATTACATCCAGTCATGGTCACCTGGTCAGATGAGAAGGCTTTTTAAACCTGCGTAATACTAAAAAGACATGACTATCAATTACCTGACCAATTTTCAAGTATGTAAGCTCATACAACTGGCTTGTCCGATTCTGATATTACAAAGATTTGAAGAGTGTGTACAGTGACACAATCCTTTGACGTGTATATGCATAGATCTGGAATTGTAGGTCTCAAGGAGGATTGTATAAACAGTCTGGTCTGGAGTTGTATCTCAGAAGGATTGCACCCAGTTAAAGATTTAGATCAAGGACAAAGGATAAGTGTACATCTGGTGTTCAGGAATGTATGGCGTACAATACAAAGCTGCAGATAACAGTGTACAACCTACAACAGCTGTTTCACAGAATGTGAGAACCTCTTAAGATGAGATATTCTGAATGGAAGATAAAGGTTTTCATGGACACCATAAACATGAACTTGCTCATATTCCATGGAGTAATAGAGATGGCTGCTTTTCTAGCACTAAAAATACATTTTGGAGTTCATCATGATATATATATATACAAGTATATGTACATTATTTTCTTCACACATTCTATCTCTGGATTTTTTAAAATGAACTGATTTGTTTTATGGCATCAGTGTAATTTATTCATTATCTTGTTAATTTATTAATGTTTATTTTTATGGCATGACTGTTGTACATATCATAAAATATTAGATTCTGAGATGTTAATTCTATAAGCAATGCATTCATGTAATATAGAACATTTCTAGGAAGTCATTTTTAATAAATGTTTTACAATGAGCTATTGTTAGCTTTATTCAGTTCTTACCTGTATTTCTGCTTATCAGTCTCTACTACTTTTCCTTGTCTACTGCATCATCATTCTAACCGTGTATACAAATTGCATTCAAAGGCAAATCTGTTTAATTACAGAGGTAACTTGGGATTAGTATCAGTGACATTTCAACTAAATGCAATACTTGTTTACCAAGACTCTGCGGTTAAAATGTATTTCCCAAATTGCTGACATTTTAAGAGATGCCGTCATTATGTTTAGATGTTAGATGGGCACACATGGTGCAGGGCCTTAAAATCTGCCTCTTCTAAAAGACTGATTAATTTTCTTTTTCACACAATAGCCTCACTCTTGCTGTCCTCCTCTTTCTGCCAAATTTCTCTCTGTTGATTAATGACAGGGACAGATTTTCAGGTTCATCCTGCCTGCATTCTCCCACATCTCATTGTCACTATTTATAATGCAATCTTGCCTAGGAAAATGATAATGTGGTGCTGTACTATCTTGGCAATGCCTCTAGCATTCTTGGTCCATCAGACAGATGGAAGTAGATGGACGTGTCATCTTAAAGAATGGCTACCTGCAATTCATCATATGATCCTAGTTATATGAAAACATGTTGCCCTCTGTTAAAATTAGATTACCATAATGCTCTAAATAAGATGTTTGCCATTTTTGCATATTTTGTAATTACTGCAAATGTTTGTTGTTTGACTCTTGGAAAATAGAAAAATAGAACATTAACGATGACTATGTGCAAGCCAGAAGGGAGAGGGGCATCATTTTCCAAGTGTAAATGTGATTAAAAAGACATTGTACCATTTATCCTTTGTAAAAATAAAAATAAAATAGATTTTTTTTTCAACACTGATGCATAATACCATCTAAACTCTTTTACTTAGGTCTAATATTTTTTTGTTACTTGCCCAAAATAGAATTTGGCAATCTTAACTTTATTGAGACCTTTAATGGTTTGTCAAAAAATAGCTAGTCTGTGCAGTAGTAATTAGTCAACTTTATGTGTTGAAAATGGAACTTTCAAAGGTGCAAACTGTTCATTTTGACATTGTCGCAAGATAATGGGTTTTGGTTACAGTTTCCAAGGTGACCACCAGTACTTTCTCCCTTCTAGCAGCCAAATAAGAGCAGACAGTCCAGTATATTGTGCAAATAATGAAAATGTGTTTTATTGACACACTCACCAGCAGCAAAACATAGCAAACTAAATCGAAAACGTAAAAAATAAAACCTAGGCCTTTCTACGAACAGTAGTATACCTGAGGCCAGATTTACCAAACTGTGGGAAAGGAAAAGTGGAGATGTTGCCCATAGCAACTAATCAGATTTTAGCTCTCACTTTCCTATTATGTACTAGAAAAGGTCAGCTAGAATCTGATAGGTTGCTATGGGTAACATTTCTACTTTTCCTTTCTCGCAGCTTAGTAAATATGGCCCCTTGATTGCTTGCAAACTCCCTGTCTGTGGGTTTGACCTGTCCAAGAATCCTCCTAAATGCCTAGAAATGAGACACATTATAGACACCGGACCGGATGCTCAGTTAATAACGATAGGTGATTTATGTACACTGCGTGTGTAAGTCGCCTATCTGTTTGTACTGTGTATGCGCAGTACAAGTAATTGTGCATAGTAACACTGCCGCCCATTGATGTGTTCTGTGCTGTGTTTAGTCTCCGCATGCAGGCCAGGCTGCTCATTATGCGTAGGAGATATGCAAGGTGGGTGCGCATAGACATGCTAATCGTACAGTATCATACGACTGGACCCTTTCATACGACTGTTATCTGTGTGTAGCGGGTTACACGTGGAATACATAAGGTAGAGTGCAGGACATATTGAGTCCCTTTGACACTCAGGAATGTCTGGGGCCGGGTAAACATTCCTGCGTGTGGAATATAGGATAGCAAATTCTGTACGTTAGAAGCAGCATTGTCTGTGAATGTACAGAATCTACCCTTAAGTCAGTATCCAGTCTACCTGCTGTAAACCTTACAGACTACTTAAAAACCACACGTGTGCTTTTAATTATCCCAGTGACCTGGAATAAGCCTATAGGATAGAACTCTGAGGCTTTTGCATTGCTCTTGTCCTCTAACCTCAGCAGTTCTACCACAGCATTTTGAACAGATCTGACCCATCATGTAATCTCACTATGGAGGCACAGTAAACTGTAATGTCTGTGCCAGAAAGATACTTGTTACTGAATATGCAAACAGCCTGGCTTTTATTTTCTCTTGGTAATAAATATTTTGTAGTCTATCTGCAATGTGTTTTGTTTGTATTTTTATAAACATCGGATGGAACTTTGTGTTGTTGGCTCTTGTTAATTAACATAATTATCACAATATGCTCCAAACCTGCTTTATCTGTAAATAAATGTATCAAGTTACATAATAAACTGGTAAAAGACAACACACAACATACGATGAAAGAAATGTTTATTAGGTTTGGTGAGAAGTAGTTGTTGTACAGAAGATACAGTAAGCACCTTTACCTGATCTCAGTGTGAAAATCACTTGCCACGTTTTAATCCTCTGCAATGTGTAAAATTACATAACATGTAAGGAACAGGCATTTAATTAGCTTATGTTTGCAGCATATAAGAAATGTGATAAATCCTATTAACTAATATTTGCTAACAATGTTTATACAAATTCAAAACAACTTTATGATTAGTACTTTTTTTTTTTGTATCTTAACCAGTCTTTTGAGAATTGGACATAACATTTATAACCCATTAGTTATTCTGTTAAAAATTATAATAATCTGCTTTATTAAGTAACACACTTGTTGCTATCACTTGATAAATTACTAATAAGCACGATTCAGCTCTGCAAAATTTGTAACCATAGAAACTTCTATAAACTGCACTGATTGCCCTCTTTCTAATTAACATCAGTAGCCTGCATTAAGAGTCTGGGAGTAAGGGTAATAAAGGTGCAATCGTACAGGTCCGCTATACCCTTTTGCAAAGTAAGGGGTGCTAATTAATCATCAATCTTTTACATGCAGGGAAAATACATAACTTTTGCAGACAACTCAAATACTGCATAGCTTTATGTTTAATCTATGAAACAGAGTTGAGCTAAGAAATTTCACCTCTTAAATGTAATTTTGCTTTCACAATGTAAATTTGCCCCCCTTGCAGTTATTGCAACATGGTATTGCTCAGGTCTACACTTGCACCTAAGAAAAGGTGTAAGTGCAACCTTGAATCAGCCCCAGTGTCTTGCAATTTAGAACAGGACGCTTAAACAATGAAGTTCAGAATTTTTATTCCTAATTGTGTTGCTGAGTCTGAATATAATACAGCGGTTTGATAGATTGGCTTTCATTTTTGAGATAATTTGTAATCTACTGAAAAACATAACATTGCCAAAAATTTGATGGGCAGCAGGCAGAATCTACAAATCACACTGAAGCAGTCTCAAATCATCCAAAAATAAACACGTGAAACACATAATGACATCCTATTTGGTATGACAACAGATAAACATAGTAAACTAATTAGGATAATCATAATTAATACAAATAAAACCACTACACTATTTTCTTTTTATGTGAATTATCAGGACAATCATATTGGACTCTACAGCAAGAGTCTTCCTTCATGTCTGTCCCCTTTGCCTTGATACCTTTCCTGCATAAGCTTTATATCTTGATGAAACTTCTCTGCTTGTTCATCACTAAAATCACCAAGATTATCTGTGTAAGTGCACATGGAGAATGTGTACCTTTATGCTCATATAAGTACCCAAATTATATGAGCATGTTTTGCAGCAGTTCTTCATAATTGTCTGGTTTGTGGTTACCCAAGAAATTCTTGATAATTGAAACATAACTGCACCAAGCAAAAGTTTCAACACCCTTCATATATCTCGTGAAATTGGAATCCTTGATAAATTTATGAACTTGAGGGTCATCAAACATTCCAGCTTTTAGTTTTTCCATATGTAGTCTAGGGAACGGCCTACAAATGTATCTGAAGCAATCGCTATCTTTGTCCAAGGCCTTAACAAATTGTTTCATCAGTCTAATGGTTAAGTTCCCTTTCAATTGAGGGTAGTCATTATCTCATGAACTATACCCAATAAAAAAAAAATAAAAAATAGTTGCCCTTTACTATTTTTTTGGGCTGTGTTATTGTAAAGCAGTGGTTTCCAGATGTTTTCCAGATCTCCTTGCTGGAGCACAGGTGTGTTCATTATTGACTGTTTAAAAGGTCAACAGGTGGTCTAATTATATACCTTGTTCTGTAGGGAGATCTGGAAAACATGCACTGTTGGGGAGCCTTGAGGACTGGTTTGGAAACCTATGTTGTAAAGTATTCATTCCCCTCTGCCTTTTCTTAGTTTTATTATCATTGCTTCTAGGTGGTTAGCCGAGACCACATTACCTGTCCTTAATGTGTGGTAAGGCAGAAATATCACTGATATAATATTTCTGTACAAATTTTGGGGTAAATTACAAAAATGGCGTAATTCCAGTGTCATCAACAGAAATTCCTGTGTAAATGGACGTAGAAAAGAGACCATGTGTAAGCTACCCACATCATTATAAAATAATACAAAAAACAGCATAATAAGAATTGGGAGACCTGCTTCTCCCCTGAAAAATCAACCCAATGGGAAAGCACTTGTGATAGCTAATAGATGGTGGGTCATAATATGCAGGTTCATTTTCAATGGGAAATTTCAGGAGACAATCAGGGAAGTATTGTATATTTTTTAAAATTTCACTAGGTTATAAGCAAAAGATTTATTCAATTACACTTTCACTTTAGCAGATTGTTCCTTGCATTATTTGGTAGCTGCTGTATAGAATTTTCCTGTAAAATGCAAAAGTTACTCAAGGGATAGGAATAAAAGGCAAGCCAATTCCAACAGTTAAGATAATGACATAGAAAAGTCATTGTCATTGCCATTCTTTTGTGGGGCTACAAATGTAGACTATTAGGAACAAAACATTTAAACATAGAAAGTGACGGCAGATAAGAGTCACTTGGCCAATCCAGTCTACCCATTTGTTTATTTACCTTCAATTTAGTTTGAGATTTAGGATACCCTTATATTTATCCCAAGCATGTTTAAACTGTTCTACTGTGTTAGCCTCAATCACCTCAGAGGGGAGGCTATTCCACTTATCTATCACCCTTTCAGTGAAGTAATTTTTCCGCACATTTCCTCTGAATCTATCACCCTCCAGTTTATATCCATACCCATGTGACCCTTGATTGTGTGTTTGTAACTTCTTGAATAATAATATAAGGCCGTGCTTTTTTTTTTGTAAGAAAAAGAGGTGCCGGAACTCACATCGACTCACGCGTGACCACTTGACCAATCACAAGCCGAACAGAGCCACAAGCCGAGCAATGCCACTTCAACCAGCGTGGATGAAGTACGCATGCATCGGACTCGACACACAAGCAGCCCGCATGCACCATTTTAATGATTTTGCCGCTGAAACTTTTAAAACTTGGAAAATCCATCGAAAAAGGGTGCCGGAACGTTGCGTTCTATGACAAAAAAAAGCACTGTATATAGGCTATAATTAAATGTCTTGAAATGTCTTGTACCTAGAAAATGTAGAAACTTTTTCCAATTTTGTTTTCACAGTTATTCTTAATTCAGTCACACTATTAGCATAACAATATAAGACATTGTATTAAATAAGTAAATCACTACAATTACGCCTATCTGTTTATTTGTGTGTATAAAAGGTGTAATGGACATTGATGCCTTCTCAGAAATAGTAGGTTTTTTAATTACATGTACCCAAAAAATTGATTTAACCTTTCAATTCAAAGTAAATCACTTACGCCTATCTGTTTATTTGTGTGTATAAAAGGTGTAATGGACATTGATGCCTTCTCAGAAATAGTAGGTTTTTTAATTACATGTACCCAAAAAATTGATTTAACCTTTCCTTTCAA
>WWET01000023.1:1251218-1263752 GCA_011038615.1 Limnodynastes dumerilii
ATTACACAACAGACCAGCCAGCTTGCATGGTAAAATACCAGGGGGGGGGGTGGGGTCAGTTTGAAGAGGCTGGTCTGAACAGTAAATAAAAAGATATGTACATATTGTCAATTATGTATTGTATTAATATCTATTAATTAGCCAATGTGCTGTAAAAAAAAAAACCTGTTAGGGCCCTGTACATTGTCACGCTGTACCTCATTAAAAAAATTTATAATAACTTTTGATGATTAGAGATCACTTTATCATTTATTTTACACTTAGTTCATTTTATTTTTATTTTCTTTGTCTTTTATATTTAAAATATAATGATGTACACTGACAGGGAGAAAGATGTGGGCATGCATGCATTTAGTCTTCATATATGTTAGTTACCAGTGTTATATCCAATATAATATACTGCACAAGTTATTTATGAATAAAAATCCCTAGGTATTTAAATGTCTTAACAACCTTGAGCTGCTAGTGTGATTGAGAAGTTATTGGATATAATGAAGACTTTTTACAGTTGACATTTAAGGGAGAATAAATGTCAAACTCCTCGATCACTCGAGAAGACCCTCCAAGGACCCTGTTTGAAGAAATGCGGCTTTTACTCCTTTCCATCACTTCTGTTCTTTTCCTATCATTTTATTCTGCAGTTTATGTGATGTTTCTGTTTAGCATTTTTAGTACTGTTTACAATTAGAGCTGCAAACCTATCGCTGTATTGTCCTTGCACACTGAACTAGGTTCATCTGACGGTTGAATGTTGTTAGCTCTTTCGCTTTGGGTTAACTTACCCTTTGTTATTTGACTGTGAAAATCCTCTGATAGTTTTCTTCTATAAGATGGTCTCTGCTACTTCCCTGTGTGGCTCTGGCCCAGCTCCTAATCTTTGACCTTTTATATTTTCAACTCTTTTTCCTGCCACTTCCTTCGCAAGGGAGACAATTTGTAATAATAATGAAGAAGTGAAACTACATAGGAGTCAAAATAATCTTTCATAATAACAGTACTAGCCTATGTAGCAAAGGCTTTACAGATTATTCCCATAGACAATAAGGGACCGTATTCACAATGAAGAGCGAGTTAGGTGAGGCCGGATCCACACCTAACTTGCCCGTCCAGCCCATCAACCCGCCTCTGTTTTAGAGGCACTTCAGTAACCAAGTTAAATTAACCAAGTTAGTTAAGTTAATGCACAGAGATCCTTTCCCCACGCCCTCCCTAGCTCTTTACCATACCTCTCCTCACCTGCTTTTCCCCGAGGTAGCACTGGCACGCCTCCTTTTACTTAAATCACTATGGTATAGATTGCACGTAGTGAATCTATGTATGTAACCACCGTAGTCTATCTGACTACGTATGTGCAGTGACTCTGTGTACCGAAAAATCTGCACATAGGTGTGAATCCAGTCCAAGGACTCTCAGGGTCTGATACAACTGACCATGAAAAGTGCGCCCTATTCCCGTCTATTATGGTAAGACAAAGTTGTGCATTTTAATACACACCTCTATGAGGTGCATATTAAAATCCGCTATGTAACTTGGCGGAAAAATTACCGCGACCAGGCATTGCCGGCAATTGAATTGGTCCCTTGGAATTGTCATAGAATCACAGGGAAACAACCAGGACCCCAATGGAGATTTGGACTGACCACCTGAAAGCGGAGTCTAAACCGTGGTATGTTATTCATCGGATTGGCTACAAACCACAGCAGGTCGTTAAACAGGTATCAGCCCTGGGGTAACTAAGGAAGCTGGTAAGAGACGATGATGAATTTATGAAAAGGAGACTGGAATCCGGAGTGGCTGATGCTGAGGAATGGAGTCTGGAACAGAAGTACCGCAGCTCAGTAAAAGATGCAGGATCCAAGAACATTGTGGCACAAGGAATGGTGACTGGAACAGAAGTACTGCGGCTCGGTAAAAGAGGCAGATTCCAGAAACAAGTGAGCACGAGAAAAACGCTGGAGTAGTAACACACAAGGCAAACCTAGTGAGCCTGATACTCTAGCACTGGAGAGCATGGCTGATGGGATTAAGTGGATTGATCGTAATGAGCTCACCTGTGCAGGGCCACATAATGGATTAGATTTAGAGTTTGAAAATAAGAAGAAAACAGGTGAAAATTTACGCCTGGACAAAACCATGTTGAATTGCAGGGGAGGCAAATTTTATCTGTTGCAAACTGTATTACTTGAGAGGTTATTTTTCCCAGCCCAAAACAGTATAAAAGTAAAGCTGATCAGTATCTGCGTTTCTGTAATTGGCAATTATTACATTAGCATTTACCATATAAATCCCTCACATGTATTATATACATCCGTGTTAAGGTCGCTCTTATATTGAATGGCAGGTCAGTGATAACATGGATCAAGCATGCAGGAAGACTGCTGTATGACAAAGATGAGAATATAAGCAGTCTGGAATAGAATCTTACCCCGCACTGATGTACAACAGTTGTCTGACTGTTATCAGTGTCTCTGACCGCAATGTTAGCAGATGGTAAAGATGAGTTGATGGTCAGTGCACACTGAGCCAGAGAGAGCAGACAACACTTTCATCTAATCAGTCACTGTCCCAGCTGATTGTCAGATAGGGTTAAAAATCCCAGTGTATTATGTTGGCAGGGGTATCATGATGACAGCTATATGTCGGCTTGGTACCCTTCCTTACGACGACATAAAAGAATTTGAAATCCTTTTCAAATAAAAATGTATTAATTACTGCTCTGTCCTGTCCTATACCTCTGTCTGTCTTCTCTTACGTCATCTCTTCTTCTGCGCTGTCCTGTCCTATACCTCTGTTGTCTTCTCTTCTCATGTCCTGTCTTCCTCTGTGCTGTCCTGTCCTATGCCTCTGTCTTCTTCTCTCACGTCCTGTCTTCCTCTGCTCTGTCCTGTCCTATGCCTCTGTCTTCTTCTTCTCTCACGTCCTTTCTTCCTCTGTGCTGTCCTGTCCTTTACCTCTGTCTGACTTCTTCTCTCACGTCCTGTCTTCCTCTGCTCTGTCCAGTCCTATACCACTGTCTGTTTTTTTCTCATGTCCTGTCTTTCCCTGCTCTGTCCTGTTCTATACCTCTGTCTGTCTTTTTCTCTCCCGTCCTGTCCCTCTGACCAGTTTGACTCCACTCTATCCTGTCTGCTCTTCATCTGCTCTGTCTACCCTTCTCTCACATCATGTCTTCCTCTGCTCTGTCCTGTCTGTTTCACTGCTCTGTCTTCTTCCACTGCTGGAGCTGCCTGTGTCCGCTGACCGCCACTGGAGTTGCATCTTTCTAAGGTTCATAATTAGCTGTTAATTAGGAGTTAGGGTTGGGATATTTATAATGTTGAACACAGATAGAATAAAGTCAATCAGTTAAATCTGTCAGCCATTAAGTGCCGACAGGTTAACTCTCGATTTTCTGACGATCAGCATGATGTATCATACCTGCAGAGGTTGGGGGTGGAGAAACATGAAGGGAACAAGCTGGAAAGCAGAATATTGTAGGGTGGCCTCTAGTGGTCAGAGAATGAAATACATATTTACAAAAACATAATTTTTTAAAGAAATATTGCTAATCCATTCTAGGGGTTGTCCACCTGGATTGTCTTCTACAGATTAGGACTATGTTTTTCTAACAGGTGAAGAAGAAAAAGTTCCTTGTTGCATCTTTTTCTGCAACATATTATCCCCATCTCCATAATGTCCATTGTTCTCTTTCACAATAATTACCAGTGGCAGAATATATATTTTTTAATCTAGATATGGTTTCAATGATAGAAGAACAAATACATGACGAGCATAAGTTCCCTGACATTATTCATTCTGGATCCGGCCCACCAACCATTTTGTATCCAGTACATTGTAACATAATAGTTATTTACAGACAATTTTTACGAGCAATATATAAAGGCAAGCTTTTATGAAATTGTTACAACTTATATATGTAATGTAAAAAACTTTACTCCAAACTGAATTACTTTAAACTTTCTAGGCACATTATCCAAACTAAAAAAGTGAATTGGCGTTGGACAACCTATGCTCCTATATACTTCTAAAATCTAAATGCCCTTGAACACTTTATATACAGTAAACAGTGATTACATACAAACATACTTTCACAGTGTTTTTATATTAATTTCTGCTTTCAGGATTGGATTGGATATTAGAGAAGTATTCAGAAGTTTACTCAGTTCTTCATTTATTGAACTTATAGGTAAATGCAAACAGGTGCATGAAAGGCAGGGGTAATCTGCTAGCCACAGAAACACAGGAAAGGAAATGACCCAGCAACACTGCCATTACCCAGTAACAGACTATACCATTCTATCTGTAAAATACTGAAGCAGCATATAAACTATAAACTTGTGCCCTCACTTAAGATGAGAATGGGTTGGAAGTCTGGACACAGTGGATGCTTACCACACCATCACTGTATAATTTACATACTTCCCTCTCGAATACGCTAACGTACTGTCCCGCCATTGTAAAACACTTCCAGTACAGAAGCTTGGAACCAGAGGATCCAGATCCATATTGGAAGTGCTGACCATACACATGGACACATGCAAAATGCAGTGGTTTTCTGATCTTTCCTATAGGAAAGCAACCATTTTGTATCCAGTACATTGTAACATAATAGTTATTTACAGACAATTTTTACAAGCAATATATAAAGGCAAACTTATATGAAATTGTTACAACTTATATATGTAATGTAAAAAACTTTACTCCAAACTGAATTACTGTAAACTTTCTAGGCACATTATCCAAACTAAAAAAGTGAATTGGAGTTAGACAATCTATGCTCCTATATACTCCTAAAATCTAAATGCCCTTGAACACTTTACATACAGTAAACAGTGATTACATACAAACACACTTTCTCACAGTGTTTTTATATTAATTTCTGCTTTCAGGATTGGATTGGATATTAGAGGAGTATTCAGAAGTTTACTCAGTTCTTCATGTGAATCCACGCCCCTTTTATATAATAAACCACCTGGGTGCCCCACTGACCATATGTATTGCTTGAGCCCTTCAAATAGTTGCTTCATTAACATGCAGCTCTAGTGACAGCATTATGGGTCTGAACAGGATAGCAGACCTATTGATATTTTATCGTTTTAAGTTTCAGAATCTTATGGCTGCAAGAATAACTAACTAATGCTGAAAAATCCTTTAAGAGCATAAAAATTATAGAAAATGAAATGACAATTTAAACTTTTTTAACTGAAATATTTATATACAGCCATAAGCTGATTGAATGACAGAGTAAAAATTTTAAAGTCGTTACTAGGAATGAATATTCATATGGCAAATAGCGAAGACAACTCTTGCAGCTAAACAGGCTGTGTCACCTGCACCAACTATAGTAAAACTAAAAATAGATTTTTTTTCTTATGACACTTTGCCATTTAAAGTGATGAATATGATCACAATGTAACTGACACTGTAAATTGGGAAATATCTCAAAGAGTACGGAGATGATATGTGTATCACAGCAGCAAAAGGCAAACTTCAGATGCACACAGACAGGGGCATATACTGGCACACTTAGTGCACCACTGTGCTGACAGATTCTGCTACAGTGCATGAAGATGGACGTCAGTAATTGACATACCCCTCCAAAGCACACTGCTGTGAAAATGTCAATCACCTACATCAGACATGTCAAAATTGCGGCCCAGAGGCCACATGCGGCCTAAATGCATGTTTTTGCGGTCCCATATGACTATGTGGACCCAATGGACCACTGGGTTAAATGCAGGGATAACGAAATGCCCTGCTGCCGGCATTCTTGACTGAAATGGGGTTCCTGCTATCAGCCACCACAGCAATTACACAGAACAGCTGTGGGGTTTCATAGCAAACCCCCTTTCAGCTAACCTGTATAATTGCTGCAGCGGCTGATAGCAGGAACCAGATTGCTTTATGAAAATGACGGTGATGTGACATTAGGTTAAACCAGCATTACAGTGATAAAGAGAACGCGCACCACGGAGGAGAGTAGCAGAAAAAAGACATCAAAGATAAGTAAAGTATATACTAGGGAGGCTGGAGACATATGAATGGGGAATACTGGGAGCTGGAGAGATATGATGGAGAATACTGGGAGCTGGAGACACATGAATGGGGAATACTGGGAACTGGAGACACATAATGATGAATTACTGGAGAGGCTGGAGACACATGATGGGGCATACTGAGAGCTGGAGAGATATGATGAAGAATACTGGGAGCTGGAGACACATGAATGGGGAATACTGGGAACTGGAGACACATAATGGAGAATTACTGGTGAGGCTGGAGACACATGATGAAGTTTACTGGAAGCTGGAGACACATGATGGGGAATACTGGGAACTGAAGACACATGATGGTAATTACTGGGAGCTAGAGACACGTGAATGTAGAATACTGGGAGCTGGAGCCACATGAACGGAGAAAACTGGGGAGGCTTGAGAGACATGGTGGAGAATACTGGAGAGGCTGGAGACATATAATAGGGAAGACTGGGGAGGCTGGAGAGACACCAAGGGGAATACTGGGATCTGGAGACACATGAATGGGAAATACTGGGGAGGCTGGAGGCAGATGATGGCAAATACTGGGGAGGCTTAAGAGACATTGATGGGGAGGGTAATACTGGGGAGGCTGGAGAGACATACTGGGCAGGCTGGAGGGACATGATGGGGAATACTGGGGAGGCTTGAGAGAAGTGGATGGGGAATACTGGGGAGGTTGGGGACACATAATATTGAAGACTGGGGAGGACTGGAGAGACATGATGAAGAATACTGGGATCTGGTGACAAATGAATGGAAAATACTGATGAGGATGGAGAAACAGGAATGGGGAATACTGGGGAGGCAGGAAACATGATGGGGAATACTGGGGATGTTGGAGAGACATACCGAGGATGCTGAAGGGACATGATGGGGAAAACTGGGGAGGCTGGAGAGACATGGATGGGAAATACTGGGGCGGCTGGATTAGACGTAATCAATCTTAGACAATCTTTGATTTTTTTTTCCCAATTGGGTTTTTGAGTTTGACATGCCTGACCTACATTCATTTTCATATACCTGCAGTGGTTTACAGTATGTAGGGCCTATTTTTAGATGAAGACCTGGGACTGTAGTCCCATCATTCAAAGTTAATCCAGCCCTGGGTACTGAAGAACACAATGCATGTGCTATATTATTCATAATACAGTGTATTAGATCATTGCTAAGCACGAAGCACGTAAGTATGGGGGCATATATGGGTACAATCTGTGAGATGTATATAAAAATTAAGGATTTACTACCCTAATAATGTTAATGCAAACCTTAATAAACTGGAGTATGCTGGGAGATGTAGTTTCACAACACCTAGGGCAAGATTTACTAAGCTGTGGGTTTGGAAAAGTGGAGAAGGTGCCCATAGCAACCAATCAGATTCTATCTGACATTCTCTAGTATGTAACAGAAAAAGGAAAATACCCCAAAAGAGGGATGCCCGTCACTCGGACGTCCCCCTGAGGTGAAGGCTACCTCTCTTGGCACTCTGGGTCTATTAAATCATGAAATAATACGTATATATAAAACATAAATCTTTATTAGAACAATTTAAAACGTATGCCCTAGCAAAATATTTGTAAAAAAAATTCTAATTCCTTACAGTGCAAAAGCACCGAAAATAAAGTAAGAACAATGGGGTAGATCCAGAACTACGTTTGCCGTATGTTTATTCGTGGAGCGTATTTTCGTGCGCGTAAATTCGTTACACTCCCCTCGGCACACCCCTTGAACATACGTATTTTGTCAAGATATGCTTTCCAAACCCTACCTTAACTTTACTGGTTAATCCCTATCTTGCAATCACAAAGTACTACTGGTACTTAAATTCTGTTGGTTACCCAATAACTGTGTTTGGGCAATACAAATTAATACTCAGATCTAATTAACTCATATTTTAAATTATAAGGTATATCCCCCACAACATTGGGCCGCTCCAATCGGAATCGTTCCCAACAAATTTAATATCTGCGGTTTTGCCTATTGAGAGCATGTGAGTTAGTCTGTTACAATCATTTTTTATTAATTGTAACAATTTTCTGATGTGAATATTAGTGTCTCACAGGTAGATCAATGACCTCACACTCTAGCGAGTCGTCCTCTAGAGTATTATAATGACAACAGGTTTATCATTATATTGATAGGCTAATAATTAGAAAAATCCTTAATAATCTAAATTTACTTCCCACAGTAGTATCAGTGTCTTAAGCTAGGCACACACTAGAGCGATTATCGTGCAGATTTTGCAATTATCGTAGATTGGACGAATTATCGCTGTAGTGTGTGGTGCCGATAATCTTCCGAAACTCACGATAATCCTTCGAAAATGTCCGCCAGCAGATAATCGCATCTTATGGCAAAACCAATTGATTATCGTTTATCGTTTGCTAAATCGTACAGTGTGTGGCCATTACAGATAATCTTGCAAGTTAACTAACGATTTTTAAATGGTTTTCCACACCCCTGCAGGGTGTGTCTATCTTCATGTACAGTGCGTCCTTCCTGTTTGTATCACGTGAGCAGTACAGCAAGTTCCGAGACAATATATGCCTGCAAGGAGTCAGCATTGTGTGTGCACGAATCTTCATACGGTGTGCGTTACAAAATATGCATGTATCTTTGAAACATTATGACCCTGTCTCTCATCTGCAATGTTGGAAAGGTCTATGTGTATCTATGTATTATGCACTACAACAACAACCTATCTACCAATACAGAAGAGAAATGCATAAGAAAAAAAAGGAGGAGCAAGTTTAACCAATTATCTTTTTTTTATTGTTGCACTTGTTCTGAAGAAGATAATTTTACGAAAAGTAGACAGAATTTTCATTCAAAAACAAAGGCAGCTCACGAACAATGACCACAAAGGCTGATCACGAACGGACGCAATGTAGTCAACAGGAAATTACTAAATTTTACCATCCGGCTCCGGCATGATTCCTAAAATGCTCCTGTCAATCACACTCGGATCTGCCCCTTATGTAAAGCATGTGACGATTATCACTTAGTTTGTGGGCACAAACGATTTTTACAACTACGATAAAAGCACTGAAAAATCGCCCCCTTTTTTCTTTTTTAATCGGGCGAATTATCGTATAGTCTATGGCACCCATATCGTTACCTCTCACTAGCGGGAAAATTGGAACAATTATCTAGAATCGCACGCTGTGACGATAATCGCTCTAGTGTGTGCCCAGCTTTAGAGTTAAGCCCATTGGCTGTGTCTGATGGCAGGGTGGAAGAATCTAGATTGTAAAAGAGGGTGTGCCCAATGCCCTCCATTCTCTCCAGACTACTAAGCTATTCCCATTATACATGAGTTGGAAATCTCAAAATACGGTCTACGGATAGTTAGTAAGTGTGCACGATAAGAATCGGGATACTTCCAGGGTGTGTGTAACTGGATTTGGTCACAGGTGCTTACGTCTGGATCCAGGAGTAGAATGAGTCTGGACGGGTGGAACCAGGTGGGACTAAGAGCGGAGCTGGATAGGACCACTGCCCCAAAGAAACTGTAAGAGGCTTGGTACTCCATGCATAAGTGCTGAATGCTACAGTGCTCAGCAAAGCCTGCCACCAGAGGTTCGGGCACCCGTGACGAGGGTGTGGGGCACAGCAGACCAACAGTTATATCTTCAGCAGCCTGTTACACCTCACCAGCAGCAAGTATCTGTAGTAGGATACAGCAGATACCTTCTGCTGGGGAAATAAGGAGAGTACTGGTGAGCCCCCCTCTCCAAGCCCAGAAAAAAGTCCTGACTATCTACCCTGATGGCGGCCCTGGCACTCAGCAATTATACAAGGAGTGCAGAGCATTGTTTTAAGCTATCAGCCTTTGACAGCTTGACTGCATATGGTTTCCAGCTGACAAAGGAAAATTGACTAAGCATCCACACAATAAGAATAATGGAGCTGATCCACAGTTTCACTTCTGTCTATTTTTTAGGTGAATGTGCAGCAGAATTCCGCACTGCGCATGTGCAGAACAGGAGAAGGCTACCCATCCACCTATGTACGCACCTGTGTGCTCCGTGCTAATGGAACACGCTGTTCCATGATATTGAAATGAGATATTGGGAAGTTCAGTTCCTCTGCTAGGCACAGTAGTATCTGGGATTATCTGCGCTTCCACTATCTCAGAATGTAAGATGCAGGGCATTTTCTATCCTAATGCACAGAACTTTGCTTGCAGGCGTCCACTACAAGCGACTTTGAGCGAGCGACTACAGGCGACTAGTGACTGATCCCTCAGGAATTGGATTTGCAGCTTCTAGTAGCCTGTATGAAGGCAAATAAAGCTACTTAGATAATAATAAAAAGGGTTATTTCTGCATATGGGCACATTCCCACTCTGCAGAGTACAGGGACTGACTAATTATTATTAACAAATCACCAGGCAGGTGGTGGAATTAATGAATCCCTTTTTGAAAGTATTGGATTAACTTAACATGATCTAATTGTATGGGTTTGATAGGGACTTTCCATAAAGTATATTTCCTCTGCATTCATTTTACAAAATGACTGACACACCTGTTGAAAACTGCTATAATATTCTACTCAGTCGCTCATAGTCGCTTGACTCAAAGTCGCCTATAGTCGCTCCAACTGTAAGTCGCTCAAAGTCGCTTGCAGTGGACGACCAGCCTTAGGGTTAGGCTGCGGGGAAGGGAGGGTTAGGGTCAGGCTGCAGTGAAGGGAGGGTTAGGGTAATGGAAGGGGAGAGTTAGCGTAAGGATTAGGGAAAGGGTTGTGGTTAGATTTCATACTTAACACTGTTAAGTATCTTATGGTTAGTAATCTTAGACCATTCTAACGGCACAAGGTTCAGCTATTCTGATACGCCAAATAGAAAAGTTAATCTCAATTTACTGCAGGATTAAAGGGCTCAATATGCACATGCAGGAGAGGGCGCTTGTGCACAGCATCCTCTCAGCCCTATTCTCTAGTATGTAATAGGAAAGTGACAGCTACAATCTGATAGGTTGCTATGGGCAACATCTCTCACTTTTCCAAACCTGCAGCTTAGTAAATCTGGCCCCTGGAGTGACTTAGCTTGCTTTATAACATTGACAGAAATCACAATACCCAGTGTAATTCATAAAGCACACAAGTCAGCATAATAATAAAAACAAGTAAGAGTGGCTGAAATTGTTTTAGTTATGATCCACAACTCCCATTGGAGTCAGCCAAGCATGAACACACAATAAAAATGCAGGAAATTTAATAAGATTCCAAATTGCTTTTCTTCAGAATTCAAATATATTACAGTATGTTCACAATATCTATCACACTTCTTTTCTTCAGTTACTTTTTTTTATACACAACTCATTCTCTTGTTAATGATTTTTAGATTTTCCTTTAATAAATGTTTCCTAGAAAATCCTCATTATTTGTGGCTTCATCAATCTTAAGAAAGACACAAACTGCCCCTTTGTAAGTACCTGGATTCAATACAGTATGATCCTCACGTAGGAGTTGCTGTGCACAGTTCCACCAAGAAGAATTCTGTAATTGAAAAGACCTTATAAATCAATAGTACTAAATTGGAAACTCTGAGAAATTCACATAATTCACAGGCTCCCTTGTTAAGACCTCTCCAAGTTTCATTAGAGTTTATAGTGACAAAATTGACATGTTTTTTTTTTTGGTTTCTTTTTTAAATGCTTTACCCCTGATTGCAATAGAAAGTCTTCAACAAGTTGAATCAGTGAGGGAGGCTACGTTATACTGGTAGACATTTAACATATATGTACAGTTATAGGCAGACCCAAGACTATCCCTCCAGACACCACAAGCTGATTCATTGCTGGCATACAGTACTGTATGTCATGTTTGGCCACAGCTGCAGAGGATATCCCCTTCCTCTATACTCAGTAAAGCTTACACTGCTATACAATGTAAAGAGTACATGTATGGAATACAGTGTAACACATATTACAGGCAGGTAGTAAACAGTGTATTTACTATACAATGTCTTATCCACTAGAGAAGGCCTGGTGAACCTATAGTTCTCTAGTTCTAGAAGCTAGGAGTCCTGGCATTGGCTTGCCAGCTATCAGCTATGTCTATGCAGCTAAAGCATGCTGGGACTTATGGTTTCATAAAACATGGAGAGACCTGCACTTGGGACAACATGAACAAGTGTACACATAGGAATTTACAGAGTCATACTTAGATCTTGTGTGAGAACCATTACAGCAATCTGATGATATGCTTAAAAAAAAAAAAAAACCTCTCATAACATGATATTTTTTGCCAGGTTTGTCACTTAGTAATGTTCTTTTCTAGTTGTTTACTCCTACTGTTATAACGTGGCATTATTCAGAGATGTGTATAATTGGAAAATTGGAATTTAACTGATGTCATGCAATATATATATATATATATATATATATATATATATATATATATATATCACACAAAAATTATCAATGGAAATCAAATTTATTAACCCATGGAGGTCTGGATTTGGAGTCACACTCAAAATTAAAAAATTAAAGTG
>WWET01000023.1:1280922-1297573 GCA_011038615.1 Limnodynastes dumerilii
TCTCCCTATGCAACCAAGCATCTGCCTTGCCTTTCTCATTGCTTTGTTACATTGCTTGGCTACCTTTAAGTTACATGAAATAATGACTCCTAGATCCCTTTCCTCCTCAGAAGTTTCTAATGTAGTGCCATTAATGATACATTGAGCTTTTGGGTTTTTGTGCCCTAAGTGTATGATTTTAAATTTTTTGGAATTAAACTGCAGTTGCCACACTCTTGACTATTCCTCCAATCCACCTAGATCATACCTCATTTTGTGTACCCAACACCTGGGGTGTCTACCCTGTTACATATCTTTGTGCCATCTGCAAAAAGGCACATTTTCCCCATAATACCACAGGCAATATCACCTATAAAGATATTAGATAGCACTGGTCCGTCCCAATACATAACCCTGGGGTACTCCACTGGCTACATAACCATCCCCAGAAGGGATTCCATTTACTACAACCCTCTGTTGTGTATCCTGTAAGAACCATTAATCTCCCTGGATATGGGTTTGCAAAGGTTGCAGTCCACCTGTGATGTCAAGTGTCTCCTATCCTATGTTTGATAGCATGCGGGTTGTACATGGACTGGTAGTGTTAGGGCCTGACTGGCGGTAAACAATAGCAAGTTTTCAGTGTTGTGGTGGAGCTGAGGTGGCGCTCAATGGTGACTGTTTTGTGGAGGGCCGTGTGAGCGGTTGCTGAGTCAGGGGCAGGTGTGGGGGAGGAACAAGGCAGAGGGGAGGTTGTGGAGATGGGCTTAGGGGTATGGAGAAGCAGGTGTGGAGGATGGTGAGGCTGGTGGCAAACTTCGGCCTCAGTCCTGGAGATTTTCTGGAGGACCAGACTCCTCTTCCACATACTTGCCTCTTCTATGAGCATTCAGTGCATTATGGAAATATAAATGGATAAAACAAACCATTAGACATACAAAGTTTTTTCATTCATTTTTTAGAATCATTGAAAAAATATATGAGTATTTAGTTTTAACACAACATTAGTGATGTTTTTTGGTTAAAATTTAATTTGATCAATCAAACTTTATTGATTTTGTCAAATGCAATTAATGCAGCCTACCAAATATTGGACACATTCGTCAAATGCACATTTATCATGCCAGATATTTCATGTAGTTAAAGAATTGAGAGCTAACTTTTATGCATAGAAGAATTATTATTCTCCTTGAAAAAAAATCTATATAAAAATACAATTCACTTTAACATAAATCATTTTTTCCACTATCAATACTGTCATGTCCTGTGTAAGAGTACTGATTAAAATATTTCAAGCAATGTGCTTGCAGCTCCTTCTGCATACATAAACCATTTGACAACTGTTACTTGCTGCTATAATTTTTGCAGTAGCACCAACTCTTTCATCCCTGGCTGATTGAGCAGATCCTGGCTGTTATTAGGCAGTCAGGAAATAGCGTTCACTGTTAGCCGACTTTCTTTTTATCTGGCTTTTGCTAAGCAACTTGAATACTGTGCTAATAGCACAGTTAGCCTACAGAAGCTACTCTAGATGCTAGCATAATTAATCAGTCTCAGCTGGTGAATAACAGCCAGGATTCAGGCCAACCAGAGCCTGGAGGCTCTCCGGCTCTGATTGGCTGTTCTATGTTTAAATACACAGCAAGGAGAACTTTCCTTTGCTGGTGATATTGTATGCTCTAGCCATTTTGTCTGATTGTCTGTTCTGGTCCTTGTCTGGATAGACTGCTCCAGCCATTATCTTTCTGCTATTGCTCTGTTTGTCTTGCTATCTCTGGCTCTTTGTTGTGTTGTTCTTGCTCTTTAGTAGGGCTCCTGTCTTGTTTGTTTGTTTCGGTCCATGTCCGACTGCTTCCCTGGTATCTGTGTCCATTACCTTGTACTTGTATACCAGCCTGGATCCCATTACTTTGTACCTGTATACCTGTATAAAAGGGCCCAAGAATTACCACCAACACCTCCATGGCAGTGGGGAGGAAGGTTTGACAACCCTGTCAAAAAAGAAGGAAAACAATTTGAAACTATATGTATATCGTATATATATATATATATATTTTTTTTTTATTTTGGCTATTGTTTTAAAAATTTTTTTTTTTAAATAGCATAATTGTTTGTTTTATGTTAATACATTTTTATCTTCATATTGTAGTAGTTTTACTATTATATCTCTATTATTTAATCTATTATTTAATTTTAATTAGAATGAAAAAAACAAGCTGCTTATATGCAAACCCATGGCTTTTGTTATTTTTCATTACAACAATTTAGACTTAAAACACATTTGAAATTTTCCTAACTCAATAAACTATACTGTGTACCGTAACGCAAAAGTAAGCTTAACATGTAAGCATGAAATCTGAACCATAATAATACATTATGGTAGTATTTCTGATGTAGAGCGTTATGGGGTATATTTACTAAAGTTGATTTTGTCAAAATCCCCCAAAGTCCCAGGACTTTAACAGTGATTTTGCCATTGTGGTATTCACTAAAGCCAAAGTTCCAAGACTTTGGGCTTTGACAGAATTGACCAGGCAAACATCGCTGGACAAAACTCGTCAAGATATTTGCCTTTAAAAAAACACAGATTGCCGTATTCACTAAAGGCGATTTGTCTAAATCGCCTTTAGATCGTCGGCAAATCATTTAAAAACAAAGCGCCTTCTGTGTGGGGCGCTTTCAATGCGCCCTACACCGTACATGAAAAACACATGTCAATATATTTGACATGTGCTTTTCTCTATACAAATTGCCAACGCAGCATGTGTGGAATGCTTAACATGGCTGCACTGATAGAATTACAAGACTCAGCATTGCTGAGCCTTGTAGTAATATCAGCGTCAGCATGTTAAGCCTTCTAAACATGCTGCGCTATCTCCAGTGCCTAAAAAAAAAACAATGTGCAAAAAACATGCATACATACATACATTGACAAACGTGTGCATATACGTTTATAAAAACTCCCCCATAATGTGTTAACTTACCTCCGGTGGCCACTTTGTACTATACTAAATGTGTAGTAATGTCCTGTGTGTTGTATAAAATAAATAAAAAATGTTAATACTCACCGTTAGCTCTCATCATTCTTGGGACGAGTTGCTTGGTGACAGGATCCTTCCTCTTCTTCTGCGTCGCTCCTAATGACCATTCGGTCACTAGATGGCAGCCTTTTATAGTAATGATAACTTAATTTACATTAGGGGGCTCTAGTGAGCGCTCTAGTGTTTGTGATGTCATCATTACTATAAAAGGCTGCCCTCTAGTGACCAATTGGTCATTAGGAGCGGCACGGAAGAAGAGGAAGGATCCTGTCGCTGGGGCAAGTGCCTGAAGAGGCCGAAGAGAGGACTGGAGCTGCATTTTCTATCAACCGGAGAAGATTTTACAAGCAACTGGAGAAGATGACCTGCCAAGAAAGAAAAAACTCCAAGCAACTCGTCCCAAGAATGATGACAGTTAAACGGTGAGTGTTTATTTTATACAACTCACAGGGCTGCCCTCTAGTGACAAATTGGTCATACATACATTACTACACATTTAATATAGTACACAGGTAAGTTAACACATTAGGGGGCATTGTTATACAGTGTAAAGGCTTTTTTAATGTACACGTTTGTCAATGTATGTATGTTTTTTCACATTGGTTTTTTTTTGTAGGCACCGGAGATAGCGCAGCATGTTTAGAAGGCTTAACATGCTGACACTGATATTACTACAAGGCTCAGCAATGCTGAGCCTTGTAGTTCTATCAGTGCAGCCATGCTAAGCATTCCACACATGCTGCGCTTCTTTTTTTTTTTTTTTTAGTTCTTCAAAGCGATGGGGATTTTCCAAGGGAAAATCGCTGTACTTTTCTATAGAAAAGCACAGCGATTTAGCCCTTGAAAAATTGATGATACTCGACAGGGATTTAAAATCGCAGGAAAAAAATCGACGGTTAGTAAATATGTCGATTTTAGCCAAAAAATTGTTGCGACATAGGTCGATTTCTAATCGTGGGTAAAAATTTAGGCAATATACTTTAGGAAATATACCCCCATGAAACATTACCCTCCCCCTTCAAAAAATAGCTTTAAACATTTTTCTTATACAGCTAACTTTTAGGTGTTACTGTAAAATTTTAAAGTTTAATGATATACATTTAAATTAAAACATATGGCATATTAAGTGGTTTAATTTAACACATATGGAAGTTAAAAATAATAAAAAAAATATATTTCATATACATACATATCCATGGAGTAGCTTGTGAGGGTTTGGTATGAAATGTCGACAGGTCAGTATTATGTTAGTATTTGTTTGTAACATCTGTAAACTTCATGTAATGCAGATGGCTTGAAAAAAATAGAAATATAATAAAATATATGTAATACAAACGTAATTCTTAACTGTCAACATTTTGACCTGTCAATAATTTGAACTGTCGACATAACAACCAGCACAGGCTTGTTTCCTGTGAAGAGGAGCTGGAGGAATCCTCTTTCTGTTCTTCCCCATCATTGCTGACATCAGCATCAGCCATTAACTTATTTTGCACTGCAATGGTATGGAAAATAAAGCACAGAACAACAATATTACACACAGTACCAGGCACATACACAAGGGTCTACCTGACTGAAACCTGTCTTTTAGAAGACTATTGGTTCTTTCATCTACCTGCCTGGTATGATTCAATATGGGGATCAAAAGAAAGGGCCTCAGAGTGTAGGCACTGTCACCTAATAAAACTAAAATGTTCAGTTTTATGACAAAAATAATGCAACAATCTTTTTGAAAAGATAATTATATTAGAGACACTCATTACCTAAAAGCTACTCATCACCAGCACCATGTCTATGTTTCTGCCAGATTGATGGCTTCAATACACTGGAGTCATGAGCACGGCCCCCGGAAACTTGGCAAGGAGGGTGGCATCACATATAATCTGGACATTCAGCTCTTCTGATTCATAAAAATATTTCCCCTAGGGAGCTTAGCTATATAAGTGCAATCCACAGCCCCTATGATGTGCGTGTTTCTTTTGCTGCCAAAAGAGAATTGGAGGAGACACATGCAAGAATGGATTCTTTGGACCTGGGGAAGAAAAAATTAACTATAGCGTATACCATCTTCAACTGAATGATATCTGCTCATAAACAGTGCTCAATCCAATTTCCAGTGACCTTGTTCTAATTTATATTTGAGCCTGCTGTAAAAATGTCAGCTGAGCAATAATATTATATCAATAAACTGGCATGTACTGCAGCTAAAAAATGCTGTTCCTGGTTCCATGCTATAATACTACTACTGGACCGTATTCACAGATGCATGTGTATAAAGTACGCAAATATACGCACATACGTGGCGAGGCAACAACCATGACACTCCCCTCACACGAACGGATTTTCCATGGTTTAGCCCAGGAGTAACTCATTTCAAGCACTTACTTAAGTCTGGATCCAACCCCATGTCTTGGTAAGGATGGATTTCCCCCCAAATTATGTTGTGTTTGCAGTTTGATCTCAACATAAATTCATAACACCAGGACTTGGCTGATTTGGGATGTATGCTGCCACATTTTTGAAACAATAAAATTTTTTTACAAGATTTCCAAATTTTTTTTCCTTCCTGTCTTGCAGAGATTGGGACATCACCTGTTCGCTAAACAATAAAAAGTTTCAAAGATGTACTCAAACAATGTCTTGTACTCTGCAGAAAACAGGTATCAATCATTCCAAATAAGGCTCCAGTGTGTACCCAGCTTTAGATAAAATAATTTAATTGGTTGATCAACATAACATTCAAAGCCTATGCAGAGTTGTTACATGTGACAATGGGTCAGATCCAGAACTACACCCGTGAGCGTAAATACGCCTGCCATAAGCGTAACCTCGTCAAAACATAGGCATTGCGCATAGTGACTACTACCTGTCGTAATTTGCTGTTGTGCATTGTTGTAACATTGGCGTGCGGTAAGGGAGTTCCGATATTACGATATCCGTAAGTACGATGCAGTTACGATATGTAGGCGGGGGGATGCTTTTAAATCGTACAGTATGGGCGTGCTAAGGCTGTTATGATTATCGCATAATTACGCCCGGACGTACTTACGATGTAAGTGTCTGGGGGAGTGCATCAGCGTACGCTCAGCGTAAATACGATCGGTGCTAGTGCGTTGTTCTGGATCTACCCCAATGTCTGAATTTTCCTGAACTACATTGTCAATACTGTCATATAAAATGTCAAGCAAAATATTCCTCTGTATATTTGTCAGTAGGTCTTAATATTGATGGCAATTCAAGGTTGTAGATAATGGTTTATTCCTGTAAGCTGACTAAACTCTCCTTTTGTCCATGGAGAGGTTAATATCTGATAATCTGGAAGCTCTGGAAATTGCCTTCCTTAAAATAGGACTTGACATTATTGATTACAGCTCTACATTATGTTGCAGAAGGTCAGAGATGACTGAGTTACAACTTCTCAGCATTTTATAGTACAGTATGCAGTGTAAGGAAGCATTCCCTACTCGTCACACAAGAAACATTATTTACATGTGTCCAAGCAATGGAATCAATTGCAGCTTCCATACCAAATTTTTTGAGGTGTATGAACACTTAGACCCGTATTCAGAGTACCGGACGTATAACATATACGTCCGTTGTTTAGTGATCTTTACTACTGCGCATGTGTAATAATTTTTGAACGTAATCTTCATATCTTTTTCATACGTAGATTGCGTAAATTCGTCCTTTCAGACCGCATTTACGCAATCTACGTAAGAAAAAGATACATAGATTACAGTAAAAAATTACTACGCATGCGCAGTAGTAAAAAACGCTAAACACTGGACGTATATGTTATACGTTCAGTACTCTGAATACGGGCCTTAGAGCAAAATCCAGGCAAACTATTTGTGTGTCATCAGATCTTCTGGTACAAGATCTGGGGCCTCATTTCATAAAGGCGATTTTCTAGTAATAGCCATTTCTGCGTTTTTTGGCACCGATTTTGTGATTTGTTAGGATTTGTCATTTTTAAAAATTGCCATGAGCTTATTCGCCATGGCGATTTTTACAATGTATTGCCATAACAATCGCTGGATTTACGAAGCGTCGCTTAGTAAAATTGGGCCTGATCCAGACCTACGCTGGCTGGCGTTAAAACGCCAGCCAGCAGCGTAAGATTGGCTTAAAGCATTAGAGCTACAGCCGCCGTACTAGCGACGGCGGCCGTAGCTCAGGATCAGGCCCTTAGACCCATATTCAGAGTACCGGACGTATAACATATACGTCCGGTGTTTAGTGATCTTTACTACTGCGCATGCGTAATCATTTTTTAACGTAATCTTCATATCTTTATCATACGTAGATTGCATAAATGCGTCCTTTCAGACCGCATTTACGCAATCTACATAAGAAAAAGATACGTAGATTACAGTAAAAAATTACTACGCATGCGCAGTAGTAAAAATCGCTAAACACTGGACGTATATGTTATACGTCCAGTACTCTGAATACGGGCCTTAGAGCAAAATCCAGGCAAGCTATTTGTGTGTCATCAGATCTTCTGGTACAAGATCTGGGGCCTCATTTCATAAAGGCCATTTTCTAGTAATAGCCAGTTCTGCGTTTTTTGGCACCGATTTTGTGATTTGTTAGGATTTGTCATTTAAAAAAATTGCCATAGCTTCGCTTAGTAAAATTGGGCCTGATCCAGACCTACGCTGGCTGGCGTTAAGACGCCAGCTAGCAGCGTAAGATCGGCTTAAAAGCCGATTTGCGCATGCGCCGGGCAGATGTTGCCTGTTGATCGGGCATCCGTAGCACCGCCGTAGTAACGCTGGAGGGGGCGTCCCTTACTACGTTCAGGTTAGTGTAGGTGGGCGACGGGAGTTAGTTTAATGAGGGAGGAAGGGAGGGGTTAGCAGGCATACGCTCCTGTGTGAGCGTATGCGTAAGCGAGGGAAAATACGCTCGCACAGGGGAAGTGTCGGGCAAAGTGCACGCCGATACGCTGTGCTTTACTAAGCACATCGCATCGGCGTAGGTCTGGATCAGGCCCTTTGCAGCAAAATTGCAAAAAAATTTGCCATTATAAAGCGCCTGCTGCTTAGAGAAAAGCAACACTCACGATTCTTTAAAAACACATTTAAAATAATTTTGAAAACAATTATTTTACATGTTATTTTACATGTTCTTAAATGTAAAAATGTATACCGCGGCTTGCTATTAACCCTAAGAATGCTGCGGCATATAGTATTACAAGGCACAGCATACCCATGTTTAGCATGGCATGCTTTGCCTTATAGTACCATAAGTGGCTTCATGCCAGTGGTTAAGTGCATGCTGCCGCATACAGAATGGCCCCCCTTACACTAGAGAAAACAGTACATGGCCCTCTTACACTTATAAAACAGTACATGGCCCCCTTACACTAATAAAACAGTACAGGGTCCTCTTACACTAATATAACAATATATGGTCCCCTTACACTTAAAAAGCACAGTACATGGCCCTTTTACATAAAATAAAACAGTACATGGCCCTTTTACATAAAATAAAACAGTACATGGCCCTGCTACTATCGTAAAACTACATCACTGCCCCGCTCCAATACAAATCATACATCATGGGCACGTTTCTTAAAAATATGTACATAAGTATTCTCCAATATATTATGTTAATAAATACATAATTATTTAACAGTTTTATTGTAATAAAAAGTAATACAAAATAATGATGATACTCACATTTCAGTAGTCATCAATGTTGCCAGACGACGATCGGGACTCCGGCTCCTCCTCTTCTCCTTGCTGGGGCACCCGATGAGCTCCATCCTCTTTGGTGTCCCTCTGGCAAATGACTCAAGTCATGCGAGTTCCTCTGATGGTAAATTAGAGTTAAGCTAGTAAACTCAGGGTTGCCAACTCTTCCTGAATATCCGTGAGACTTCTGAAATTCTGGGCAGTTCTATCGGTATCCTGGGAGAGCCAGCAAATCTCCCACAAGCCCCGACCCACTATCAATCACAACTGTAATCCCTATAATTATTAGGGATGGGCGGGACTTAATGTCATCAAGCCACACCCATCCCCTGGAACACAAGAGATTACATGAGTGATTGACAGGGGCAGGGCTTAATGATGCAATTTACATAAATCTCATCATTAAGTCCCCTCCCCTTGTAGTAATCTATGGTTTCTCCTGGAGCGAAGCTTTAAATAGTCGGCAACTCTGTGTAAACTTCAACTCCCAACTCTAAATCTGATTTCACTTAAATTTGCCTTCCCTCACATTGCAAGATGGCATTGCTCAGGTTTACACTTACCTGTTTTGCCATTACTCTCAATCTTGGAATAAGCCCCTTTGATCAATTAGCATACATGTGCTGTGGAAACAGAAAATATTAAAGCATATTTGCGAATATTCGCATATTAATCGCTATATAGTTAGAGAGTTATGAAGATGGGGAGGGCAGGTATGCTTAGGTGGAGGAAGGGTAGGCTTGCCTGAAGAAGTGGGTTTTGAGGGAGCGTTTAAAGGATTGCAGTGTGCTGGATTGCCTGATAAGATGTGGAAGGTTGTTCCAGTGGAGAGGGGTGGCCCAGGAGAAGTGTTGGATGCAGGAGTGAGAGGTAGTTATCAGGTTGGAGTTGAGGCGACGGTCACCAGCAGAGCAGAGGGAACGGGAGGGAATGTAGAAGGAGTAGCTTCCGTCTGGCCACTCTGCCATACAGGCCTGATTGGTAGATTGCTGCAGAGATGGTTGTCCTTCTGGAAGGTTCTACTCTCTCCTCTCTCCACAGAGGAATGATGTAGCTCTGACAGAGTGACCATCGGGTTATTGATCACCTCCCTGACGATTGGGACCTTCAAAGCAGCAGATATTTTTCTGTACCTTTCCCCAGATTTGTGCCTCGAGACAATCCTGTCTCGGAGGTCTACAGACATTTCCTTTGACTTCATGCTTGGTTTGTGCTCTGACATGCACTGTCAAGTGTGGGACCTTATATGTCCTATCAACAGAATTTTCCACAGGTCGACTCCAATTAAGCTGTAGGAACATCTCAAGGATAATCAGTGGAAACAGGATGCACCTGAGCTCAATTTTAAGCTTAATGGCAAAGGCTGTGAATACTTATGTACATGTGTTTTTTTAGTTTCTTATTTTTAATAATTAGCAAAAATCTTTTTCACGTTGTCATTATGGGGTATTGAGTGTAGAATTTTGAGGGGGAAAAAATTAATTTATTCCATTTTGGAATAAGGCTGTAACATAACAAAATGTAGAAAAGGTGAAGCACTGTAAATACTTTCAGGATGCACTGTGCATGATAAATAGAATGAACAAGCGTTATCAAACTGCAGAAATCTGGATCCTTCTTATATATACTAAAATAAATACTTATTTACTTATAAAATCACCATGGCTTTATGTAAATCTCTCTCAGCATGTTTCTTTGAAATCTGTGTACTTTTTGACCTTTTCATATATCTAACAAAAACAGGAATATTTTTATAACCACTTTCCAAATCATCCTTCATTGGATAAGAAAGCTGAATGTTTACACTTTCCATACTAACTACCTTAATTTTGCAAGATATTTATCATTTCAAATTTTGTGAATTTTG
The DNA here is from genome assembly GCA_011038615.1 of Limnodynastes dumerilii. Taxonomy (NCBI): domain Eukaryota; kingdom Metazoa; phylum Chordata; class Amphibia; order Anura; family Limnodynastidae; genus Limnodynastes; species Limnodynastes dumerilii. The sequence continues at coordinate 1,291,512 of WWET01000023.1, forward strand.
CATGAATAAATTTGGCTTACATAGCAAACCCTACAAACAAAATTAAAATACATTAAGTAAAGGGCTGATTTAAATAATATAATATCTTTTTTAAGACATTTTTTGCCACTTTAAAATAATCTTAGCATAATCATAGCAAAAAATTATTTTTAAGCTTAATTATAGAGTTTAAGCATTCAGTTTAACATTTAACCTTTACCTGGAGGTATTGAAGAATACTGTAGAACAAGGTCACTCACCAGGAGCCAGATTTACTAAGCTGCGGGTTTGGAAAAGTGGATATGTTGCCTATAGCAACCAATCAGATTCTAGCTCTCACTTTCCTATTACATACTAGAGAATGTCATCTATCTGATAGGCAACATCTCCACTTTTCCAAACCCGTAGCTTAGTAACTCTGGCTCCGAATCTTAAATGGAACATAAAACAGAAAAATTCTGAAAAACAATTTCAAACCATTTCAGTGTGCTATAGATCTCATATATGGGATGCAGTTGTTGGTCCAACTAGCAGATTTTCGACTTGTGGCTGTATCAGGGTTGAAATCGTGCAAATAATAAATATTCATATTGGAAATGGGTACTATAGCGAATGACCCTATTTAGACAAAATACCCATTACTAATAGCAAAATGTTCGCCCCTTGAAGGTTGGAAAGGGAAGGTTAGGGTTAGGCTGCGGGACATGGAGGGTTAAGGTTATTCTGAAAGAAGAGGAGGGTTAAGGTTATGGGAATATACTACCTGATTGCTTGCTCTGTCCACACTGTCTTTTGCGGCTCCATTGCTAGAACACGTTGTGTCATAAATAGGCACATTGGACCTAAATTCATAGTTAAGAAGGCTTTAGGTTATTAATTATACGCAACCAGTAGCAAGGAGACTCCCTTTGACATGCCCCCGGTTTTCAGCTTCTTAACCAACTTCTAAAGCCATAGGGCTACCTTAACTTAAAGTTCTTAGTTGTGTGAATAGGCGGCTAATTAAGAACATTTCTGGCTAACCAGTTCCAGATTTTCTCATTTAAATGCCTTTACAGCATGGGATGTATTGCATATATGTCCGGTGTTTACCGTTTTTGACTACTGCGCAAGCATAGTATTTTTTTACGTAATCTACGTATCTTTTCAATACATAGATTAAGTATATGCGTTCTTTCAGACCGCATATACGCAATCTACGTATCAAAAAGTATATCCCTTCTTATATATATACACCTTAAAAGTAGCATTTTCTTATCTGTGTATCATTTTATTTATGTACATAAATTAGGAAAATAAGTCTGTCCCTGAGTATGTGTTGCACATCTGCCAGTCCAGTCAGCTGTAGAATGGGGACCATTCTGTACCTACATGGCTCTTCTGAGTATGCGCAAATTGGTTGTCTCTACGCACTTGTGCAATATAACTGTCCAGACTATTCCAGTGTTGAAATGGAACTGGACCATTAAAACAGCAAACACAGATGTTATAGTATAGCACTTGTCATAATGAGATTCAATATCTTGTGTATAAAATACTATGGTAGGGTTATGAATTGACTATTTTATGCCCTGTCCTGGAATCTGTACTTGCAGAAATTTGTTTATTTGTGGCCAGAAGAAAATCTTTGTTTGTATATCGTAAATGTCAATCAAGATGTTTTTGTATATGTCATGTGATAAAATGTCAGAACGCTCTAAATTTTCTGGATGCATATGATAAGATCAGTCTAGGGAATATACAAATATTTTGGAGAAAAAAAGGTGTGGATTAAGGAGTTTCAATGACTTGATGTGGCATTAGAATATAGAATTGTTCTTTTCTTGGCATCTCTGTATGGATTGAAATGTGCCATATTCCTGCAGTTCCAGCACAGAAAGTATCCTTTGCATTAGTGACTTCTTTCTGCATTTTCAGCCTCATATTTTAATAGAAACTGTTTACATTTTGTATGTCACTTTATCATTTTTGTATATAAGCATTGTGATTTCTTTTCATATTAAATATTAGTTAATAGGTTCATATCTTTGTGCTCTTATGAGTTCATGTGTCAGATTACGCTTCTTAGATGTTACAGAAGAGATCATTCTGAGTTTATGATAATTCTGATAAAAGTATATTTTATCAGGTTTGTGGAAAGGAGGAACTAAAGGCCTTCGACAACAGTTTGTATGCTATGTGTTATTTGTCATAACCCTTGGTTGTGGCAGATTGCTGGGTTTTGAGTGGTTTGTGAAGTAAATAGGGGGAACTAGTGATTGAAGAAGAGATTCCTATATATGACCCTGTCACTCACCAAGCTCAGCGCAGGTCCGGAGACGGACCACGCCTGACCAGAGGCTCAGAGTCTAACCCCAAGCCAGGTATCCACCAGAGACCCTGATGGTGGGGATGAACTTGGCTGCAGGCAAGGGGCCCTATGGACAAGCGCACAGACACTGGGACGGTGAGGCAAGATCAGGGAGAGCAGGGGTAGTAGTTGCAGGTAGTAGAGACACTGCTACAGAGGCTGGAATGATGATAAGGCCGGAGCTAGCTGGAACCAGAGATGAAGTAACAGGAGTTGGACTCTGAAGGAACCAGATGATGATATACAAGCAGGAACCAGAGCACATGAGAGGACTCACAGACACAAACAGCAGACAGGATAGCTGTTGCTTTGACACCAGAGTGCTGTCTGAGAGAGCCTTATATAGGCCAGGTGGAGAGGGAATCAAGCAAGGCAATCAGCAACACCTGAGAGGTAAGCCTGCAGCAGAGGGAGAAAACCAGGAAGTGCTGAACTAAGGAAATCATGTGGAGGCAGGATGGCAGAATGTAAACAAAAGCAAAGTGCAGTGAACAGGGACTGAAGGATTCATGACAGACCCCTTGTATAAGTCACACATCAGGGTCATGACACCACCCAAAATTAAACAATAAGAAACATGTTCACATTCCCTGCCCCACTAAATCCACTTTTTAAAAAAGCCAAACCCTTTCACACCTTGTCCCATCAAGGGTCAATAATGTCCTTCATCCTACTTCCAAATAAAATCAAACCCAAATGCTGTTTGGTAGTATAGTGTGTCAAAAGTTCTAGAATTCTCTTAAAATTGCTGTTAATCAGTAGATTATCTAAAATCTTTTCCTGGAAAATAAATGTAATAACCCATCATTTGCTACTACACAAAGATTCTACCACTTGAATTATAACTCAATAGCAAAACTTGTTGGTTCATGTGGAGATAGAGCATTTTATTGGGTTTCAATGATTTTGTTAACAGATATCCTGTGTGCATTAGAGAATAGCTATCTTTATTTTTATCATCTTCATGTGGTTATAGTTTATGTGGAAGTAAATATTAAAATAATGTATTATTAGGTAGGGGCTGCAATGATTTGATGGCAGAGTTGAAAGGATGATGTGCTGACAGAAGTTGAGTGCCAGAGGAAGTAAAGAGTTCAGTAGTAAATGTTTTACAATGAACAATAGTTTGCGTGATGTCAAATATTTTTATCCAATATAATGTTAATCTTGGTACGCCTTGCAAAACTCCATATTCTGTTATCTATCTATTATGAATGACAATTTAACACCACAAAATATATCCATCCTAAGTAGATGAGTTTCTAAAAATTCTCAGAAAGTACAGATGGTTGCTGATACTCAATTTATTTTCTCATTATCATAGGTTTTACTCGTCTGGCAGCCAGAATAAAAAAACTAATTATTTTGTTCCTTGGGTATCTGTCTTAATCATCTTAGCCAGCCTACTCTGCTGGTCTATCAGAGACTGTTTTTCTGCATGGAAAACCTCATGATTCTCATTTATCATGCTTGAACTATACTGCACTTCCAATAAGTCTCAAAGTTGGTTTTTTTTTTTTATATATATTGCTTTATTTAAACATGTTACAGATCTGAGGCACTTTCATGAATGTTCCAAATACTGGCCTGAAGCCTGTAGCCACGGAGCACAGCTTGTTAGAAGTTCTTGTAGTGGTGATGTTGTACAGATGTTGTGGCAAGGCTTATTTTTTTTTCTCTGTACCATAGATGATGAATATAAATATGTGATCATAGACTGCGCTGAAGATAAGTAGATAGGTGTTGATTATGTGAAAAATATTGCCTTGGAAAATGAAAGCAGGGTCCTTGAGGTTCAAAATAATAAGGCAACAGAAAAAAAGGGAACATCTTTGGTTTAAGGTACAAGTGAAATTAGGTGAAAGAAAGACGTTTTGTAGAAGTTGAGGAAGTATGTGGGCTTTGTTAGTGATTTGGAGTAGTTATGTGAGACCATATATTGAAAATACAGGATTAGGATTTTTAAAAATGTTTAAGAGGCATTTGATAATAAGATGATATTAAGGATATGATGAAACTTGGGAGGATATTAGAACTGAGTAAAAGCTAAAGTGTATAGTTGTCTTCCAATGTAGAGAAGGTAGAATTTAAAGGTAACCAAATATATATATTAATAATATTAAAATACTAACTAATCACATGTGGCCACATCCTGAATTACGCAAAGGGGATGTTGAGTACCCACTCACACATCATCCAGCCAGACACACCCTAACGAAATAACGAAACAGAGACATTTGCTGCGATTAAAAAGGGTACATGCATGGTCCCCCTCCCATATAAGATATTTAGGAATTCTCCTTCCCAATTCCCTGGCGAACCTTTTTCAACTGAACTTCCCCCCAGCCCTTACAAGGCTGAGACTGGCTTTGCAGCGATGGCAACATAGAGGCTTTTCATGGCTAGGCCGCATAAATATTATCAAGATGTCGGTTCTCCCCCAAATACTGTATCTTCTACAAACCATCCCGATGTCACTCCCCGCCCAATTCCTGAAGTCTCTTCAGTCCCTAATCCGACAGTTTGTCTGGGCAGGAAAACAACCCAGATTCGGTCAGGACATTCTTTATCGGAAACGCACACAAGGAGGCCTCCAACTGCCCAACATGGTAGAATACTATCACTCTGTCCTCCTATCTAGAATCCTCGACTGGACCAGATCCCCCCGCTCCAAACAATGGGTATTGATAGAGGCTGCCTCCCTGGGTGCCCCCTCTGAAACAATCCCCTGGCTAACGAATCCCCCGCAGTCCAACCATCCCCTGATACACCCAATGCTACAGAACTGGTCCAAGTTGCGCAACCTCCCATCTATTTCCGCCGCGGCATCACCATTGACACCGCTCTCCCATAACCCCGACTTCCCCCCGGGTCTTCCTCCCACTAATCTCTCCCTCTGGTGCGGGGGCTCGGCTGTCCGTAGCTCGCATCTTCTAGACAATAGAATAGTAAAACCCTTTGCTGCCCTCCAGGAAGCCTACTCTTTACCCTCCACAGATTTCTGGTTATACCTCCAAGCAAGGGACTTCATTTCTCGTAGAATCTGCAAGGGAGGAAAATCGAGGCCGCTCACACCCTTTGAAACCCTTTGTACCCTTCCCCACTACCCCAGACACACGATTAGTCGGATCTACCAATTAATCCTCGACGACAGATATCCCACCTTACCCCTCTACACGAGACTTTGGGACCGCGACCTTCATAGACAGGACACGGACGATCTTTGGACCAAATCCTTCCAGTTCACTCTGGCGAGCTCGGCAAGCCTGGGGGTACTGGAAACCCACTACAAAGTTCTGATGCGCTGGTACCGATGCCCGGAACAGCTGGCACAGATGCGCTTGGGGATCTCGGGGACCTGCTGGAGGTGCGAATCGGAAAGGGGCACATTTCTCCATATTTGGTGGAACTGCGCCCGACTCACTCCGTTTTGGTTGAAGGTAAGGGAGTTATCTGCATTGATCTTAGGTTGTGATGTCCCGATGGGCCCTTCTTTTTGGCTCCTTAATAGTGTGGACGCTCCAATTTCCCAATACAAACAATCGCTCCTGAAGTTTCTGAATAGCGCAGCCAAGGCCGTTATACCAGTCCATTGGCGGTCCGGGGTCCCTCCATCTCCAAGGGAATGGTTGACCAGAATTGATCTGTATATGTCTATGGAAAACATCACGGTATCGGGCACAGAGAAAACAGCTGATTTCACGGCGACATGGTACCCATGGTTGTTATTTAA
>WWET01000023.1:1326729-1371249 GCA_011038615.1 Limnodynastes dumerilii
GTGAATCAGGTCTTATATATATATATATATATATATATATATATATAAAACTACTTGAAGCAATGAATCTTAACCTAACTTAACCATATCTAAAGAAGCCTGGTTACCCCAACTTAAAACTTAACTTATTTTACCCCATTGTATTTCCTAAAGGCATTTGACTTCCACCGCCCTAGCGCCTTGATTGTGTGAGGAGGGCAACCTTCTAGGGCGGTGGATGTGACAGCGCTACTACAATATAAATGCATCCCATACAAAGTGAGTTCCAGTCCCAAATTTCTTAAACACCTATTACAAAAAACTTTTGCAAATTCTGTTTACAAACAAAGTGGTACTTGGTCAAGGGATCACCATTACTATGGGCCAACCAATGAGTACCTTTTTCAGACCTCCATGTTAGATATTGCCTAGCTGAAACCACCAATATTCTTCTCCTTTTGGGATGACAAAAAGACTTGAGGCCAGATTTACTAAGCTGCGGGTTTGGAAAAGTGGAGATGTTGCCCATAGCAACAAATCAGATTCTAGTTGACATTCTCTAGTATGTAGTACAAAAGTGACAGCTAGAATCTGACTGGTTGCCTTAAACAACATCTCCTCTTTTTCAAACCCGCAGCTTAGTAAATCTGGCTCTTGGTGCTTCTTACCCACCTGATCAGTTTTGGATTTTTGCATCTCAAAACACCATTAAACACCAAATTTCATGGTACCATATCTGAATTTACTGCTGTCTGCCCCCACACCTTATTGAATCTAAAGCCAAAGAACAAGAGAAATGGCAGGTAAACTGCCAGTTGCATGAAGATGTCTTGCAAAGACATTAACTAATGTACAGACAATAGGCCGGATCCAGAACTACGGGCGTCTTCCACAGACGGCCGTAATCCAAAGAACAATAGCTACTGCGCATGCGTAGTAGCTATTGTACGTAGATTGCCTATATGCGGTCTTTTAGTAGTTCTGGATCCGGCTGTCATTTGACAGATGGCTGTTCACATGCATACGGCATGTAACAAGAAAACTTAAGACACACATTTTCTGTACAAATACTAAAACTCTCTTTAGATTCGTACATATCCCTCAGCCTCCTGTGTCATGGGGCGAATCACAAGCATTGTGCTTCAAAAAGACTGTTCAATGAGATATATAAGCGTTAATTTTAGTCGCCAGAAGCTCATCTACTAAACATGGCAAAAAAGAACAATGGCCCACATCCATACGGCGTGTACGTAATATCTCTGTCTTGTAGGTTGTGCGCAAGTTGGCGTATGTAATTTACGTTACTATTACGTTACTATTCGAAAAATCTTAGAGGCAGAGTAAATAAGGGGTCAGGGCGAGGAAAGCCCCGTTACAACAAGGTATGCAGCCATAAGGCCGCAGACCTGGTCGTAAATTTTAAGGTAGGAATCTGGACACGTAAGTGTCCAGATTAACTACCTTGAGCGGGAAGTGCAGGGGGCGTGTACTCCTCACTGCACTAGCGTACGCACTGACCCTCCCACGCCCGTATGTGCGTTGGTCCGGATCTGGCCCAATCTGCGGCCGATATGCTTATTATTAATAGAAATACCACCAGCTCAGGTTGGCGTTAGTGATAGGATTCAGCAATATCCCCATATAACGCCCCTTTTCTCCCCCTATTATCTGTTATGAGGGGGGAAGGGGGGTATATACAGGGAGATCGCTGAAATATATGTCCATATAAGATTTATTAATTTCAAACAATAATAAAAAAACAAGTAAAAAACTAAAAATAAATAAACAAGGTGACAGTCCTGAAATGAAGATCCCGCTCATGCGCAGTGTTTCTCAAGTCTGGACTTAACCCCAAATGAGAGTCACTATGCATGTGCAGGACTTCATTCAAGATTGGATGAATTAAGATCCTGCGATGACCTTGCAGATCATTGCGGGACCTTGCCGGAGGGGTAGGTATTAACAAATGATATGAACAAAGCTGCCTGTTCCGTTTTCTCCCTTCGATGATCCCTACACAGCTTAATCAGTTTCACACAGTTATATATCTGTGTCACATATTACTGCACACTTTCAGACCAGGGGCAAAAGAAGGGGTCAGGAGGCCAGTTCTGAATTATTGGGTGACCACAGAAATTTGCTGTGGAACGCTGCTATGCCAGTCAGGTGGGTATATTATGCTCACATATGCACTGATAGGTTTTTTTTTCCCCCATTGGAAAATGCTTTAGACACAAAGTCAGAGGATTTAAAATTAGATTTTCTGTTTTATGTATTATTTTGACTTTCATCTAGTGCTGTCACAGAAGTTGGCTTCCCACATGTCTTTCTGTGTAATGACACCATTCAATTAATGCAACTGTACAGTTCAGTCAGGTGACTAGAATTTCCCTGCAGTTTTTTTAATCAATATCAGACTTGCTCTGCAGGTGTACCCAGAAAATAGCATCTTCTTGTGCATATTCCTGTAATCACATGCTAAGAAAAAATGAGATTACATGTCGTTCTGTTCACTCTATGTATCAGATGAGTAAAATGTGTTAGAATCCTAATTAGGATCTGGAAAGTAGCAATTATATCACTTATAACGACAACTTCCTGTGGAGGCTGTACCATGAAACAAGTTGTGATGAAAAGAATGTACAGGGATGCAGACAAATGTTATTCTGGGAAATCTTTTGAGGGAAAATATATATGTTTTGAACTAATTTTGGAGCCAGCATGTGCTTTGATGTTCCTACTGCAAGAAGAATGTACTGTATTTAATAATTAGATTACTTGCAGGATAGATCTGGGTCAGACCTAGAGGGAGGAAGTGGCTTACTGTGCTGAAAATAAGAATCATTATTATATTACACATTTTTGCTGAATGTCAAAGGTAAAAGTAGAAATGATTAAAATATGTAAATTAGCACCAACGTACTACTGTTGTATAACGTAAGAGCTATTGTGACTTTTCTTCAACGAGTGTTGTGGATCTGTTGGAGCAGACCCTCCAACATGACCCATTCCATTAGGTACAATTTAATCCACCCCTGAGCTTCCAATTGTCACTCACCTGGTTTAAATAAATTAACTGATATTTAAAAAAAAAACTATTTGCCTCTTCAACAATGGTGGTGACTATAGTAACTGACAGTTGGAAACTGAGGAGCAGAGTATTTTGTACCTAATGGAATGGGTCAAGTTGGAGGGTATGTTGGAGTAGGGGCAGATGTTGACAGGCTCTGACCCTATACCATTGAGGCATGGACCGAGTCTGGATAGGACTGGGGCTGGGTCAGATTAAGGGCCACAAGGCCTGGGACTTAAAGAGCCCATTGGAGAGGGCATAACCAGTCATGCATTAGTGTGACCAGTATGGCACAATGAGCATATGCTTACTAAAATTACTTAGCTCCCTTACTAAGCCACAGTAACTGATGGGAGGAGCAGCTTCAGCTTAGCATTCACTGTGTGGGAATACACAGGCAGAGTACAACAGTTGGAAACCATACAGCCAGATGGATGACTGGTCCTCATATTAATTGCATTTATTGATGGACCTATTTTCAGATGTAGGCCTGGGGTTGTAGTCCCATCCACCCCATTGTAGGACTGAGGAGGGGAATGTGTGCGCTTTCGGAATCTGGCAGTTTAAAACAGCAATCAGTGTAAATACATTGCTAACAGCTCACATGAACTTCCAGGGCTTGACAAAGAATGTAACTAAAGGCTCAGACACAGTTTAATCTTCCTGCTAGTAATGGCAGTCTGCACTGCAGTCTTATTTACAAGGTAAAAATTGCAGTTCCCACAGCTCTGACCACAGATTACTCGGGAAGCTTTTGATGCTATTACCTAAATAATAGTGACCTCTGATTTTGGGATAAGCTGTAGAACTGCTCATAATGTTGTAACTGTATATCATTTATTTATTTCCCCCCGATACATATGACAGACACGGTGGTAGCTGTCATAATCACTTTTACATGCACTCACATTAAAAACAATAGGCTGCTAGCAGCAGACTACACAATGCCACTGCTGACAAGGGCATTTTATTTGCAGTGGGTTAAGAACTAAATTTACCATTGGCACTTTATTAAATTCCCCTCTCTTTCTGTTTCTTTTGTCTGCTTCATAAAGTAAATTAATTATAATTCCAAATATTATGAAGATTCACTGTTATCCGGTTCTAATTTTCACTTAAATGAGAGAGTGCTGTCTGGAACCTTTCTTTAATGTCAGGAAGTTCCCAATATTCCAGTGAATGGTTATTTTTATTTTATACACAGTAAACCTCAACCTCAAAACATTAGGCCTGATCCAGACTTAAGGTCACTTTACGTCATAGTTGCCAACTCTCCCTGAATATCAGGGAGACTCCCTGAAGATTGGGTAATCTCCCTGACTCCCTGAAGTGTTTGGTAATCTCCCTGATTCTAATTTCATCCATTGAGGTCTATGGAGATGGCCAATTTCATGGAGACCAAGATGTAATGAAAGACTCAGCTGCAGTGTCACTTTTATCTTTTCTATAAAGATAGTACTGAAAGTATTCACTGACAACTTAATAATCAAGAAATACTGATACTGACATTTTAATTGTAAAGTGTACTGCTAAATACACCTATAGGTGGAGCTTTTCACAGGACACACCTCTTTGGCGGTACAGGACACACCCCTTTGGTGCAGCGCCTGGATAGTGCTCTCACAATATCCCTGATATTCATTTGCAAAAGTAGGCAACCATGCTTTACGTACACAAGCATATCTGAGTTGCGCACTACTAAGGATAATGCACTCCCCCTGGGACTCCCCTTGCACACAAGTAACTTAGCTGACTTACGTGTGCAGAACCCTGCCTTAACTTTTCCTCTCGTATCTCTGGGCGTACTTAATGCCTTGTTGTACGTAAGTGGATATCCCAGGCCATACTGTACAATTTAAATGCTTCCCTCCTCCCACAATGCGTATTTTCGGCTTGCGTAGGGATGTCACACCCTATTGTACGGAGTTATGTACAATTTACATACGGTCAGAGTTACGATGTGTAAAATCTGCCACGCGCAATGCGTTCCCACAGCCAGACTTACACATGCAGCATGCGAAAATGAGCTGTTGTTATTATCTGAATCATATTTTGAAGAAGATCTATTTCCTGAACATAATAGCAAAAGTTTTTCATTGACTAAAGACCATACACAGACACAGTGGTCTGTACAGTAACAATTGTGGTGGAACCATGGGTCTGATTCACACTTAACAACGCTTTAGGTTCTTAAATATACGCAACTAGTAGCAAGGCAACTCCCTTGGCACGCCCCCGGTTTTCGAGGTCTTAAGAGACTTACGAGTGCCATAGGGCTCCCTTAACTGTAGGTTTGCATTTGTGTGTGTAGGGCGTCTAATTACGAATGTGACCGTGCCTTCTTTTGCTCATTTAAATGCCTCCTTCCACCCAATCTTCTTATCTGCCAAGTTAACTATTTGTAGCACGCCCCTTCCTGCGTAAGTTGCTGCCCATTTGGTGACTACACAGAACGAAATCAACATAGAAGAGAAAAAAACCCTTATTGGGACAAATTAGAAGGTGGGCAGGTGACTGTAATGCTTTCCCGATCACCTTCTAATTTGTCCCAATAAGAGTTTTTTTAATCTCTTGTGGAATCGAGACAGTTAGATGGTATGGATAAATACATTATTGCCAAACTTGAATATCAGGTAGATTGTTATAGCACAATCAAAGTATGCCCTGTACCAAAAAAGAGGTGTATCCATCTATCCATGGATTTGTCTAATGCAGGAAAACTATTTCTCAGTAATAATGGGTGTGCCAATATTTATGGTTTAATTTTTAGTGAAAATTTTTTTCCTGAATTTTTTGTGAAGACTATGAACAGGACATTGGCTAAATTTAGAAAAGCTGAAAGTAGGTGTTTTTGCGAATGTCACGTCATTTACAGCAGAAGATGGTAGGAGCCCTTTGTAACAAGTAATGTTTTGTGCAGATTGCAGCAGTCGGTTTGGCGGTACAGAGCACAAGGTTTAAAAAAACTAAACAAAAAAAACATTTGTCCTGTGTGTGTGAGCCGAGGTATGCATGCAGGTTGCAGCTCATCTTTGTGCCAACCCAGGGTCGGACTGGGGTATGAAGGGCCCACCAGGGAAAGCAGTCACTTCGACTGTCGAAGTGGAAATTTAAAAGTGGTGGTATGGACATTTAGAAGTAGTGGTATGAAAACAGAAATAATTAGAAAATGGAGATTTACAGCTTTTCAATGCAATCAGTGGCAATATGGTATACCATTGTATATCCCCTCACTTCAAGCTCTGATTTAATGTGCTAAACCATAACACTGCACCCACATACATAACCTCACTCATCTCAAGATATATCCCAGGTCGCTCTCTTAGATCTTCACAGGACCTACTTCTCTCCTCTACTCTAAACAAATGCTCGGATTCCTGGTTACAGGGCTTATCCCGGGCTGCACCCACTCTCTGGAATAACCTTCCTTAGCCATTAATACTATCTTCTATCCAAACTTTCAAGCGCTCCCTTAAAATTCACCTCTACAGACAAGGCCCCTCACCACAGACCTGCTGCCATAGGCGATCGTCTGGTTCATATACAAAATGGAATACATGACATGCTTTATACGCAATACTGATAAATCTTTTTGTAAAATTTGAGAACCCTGGGTTTCCCATCTTGGAGACTCTCTCCCTACCTTCTATTGAATATCCTGAATGATCTCCTTAACTTTCCTTATATCTCCTTCATCTCTCTTCTTCTCCCTGCTCTAGGACTTCATCCCACTTTGTTCTTTCTATCCTGTCCTTGTTGATACTTATTTGGATAAAACCCTCCTGGCACCTGACATCAATGATACTTCAGATCTGAACTGAAAAGTAAAGATAGGTTTTGCTAAACCTAAGTAATGTATGTTTTTATCACGGACTGACTGGATTGGATACCCGCACTGGGTTACTGAGGGTGTGGTTGAGGCTCAGCAGAATAGTGGAAGCTGGAGGGCCTTATATAGGGTTTGCTCATGAGCTATATTGCAGGGGATAGGAACTGACAGGACAAGGGCTGGTACTGGCTGAACTTGTTATGAACTGGACCACACTAGACTTGACTGGAACAGGCTGGACAGAACTGAACTGGACCACACTGGACCGGACTTTACTGGAACTGGCTGATTTGGAACTGGACTGGACCAGACTGGACTGAATTGGACCAGACTGTACTGGACTCAATTGAAATGGACCAGACTGGACTGGAAGGGAACAGGCTGGGCTCGAACTGGACTGGACTGGAACAAACTAGATTTAACTGAATTGAACTGGACTGGACTGGAACAGACTTGACTTGGGCTGGACTGGACCAGACTGAACTTGGAATAGAACAGACTTGACTTGGACTGGAACCGACTTGACTTGAACTGGAACAGACTTGACTTGGACCAAGACTTGGACTTGAACTTAGACTCATATTAAGCAGAAATTCTTCACTAAAGAGAACCAGGCACCTTGAACGACCAAGTTGTTCTGACAATGATTAGACAGTGCTCCAGGTTTAAGTAGAGTGCCCTTAGTTATGATTGGAGGATCAGGTTATGTGATTCTGGAAGCAAGGATCCAGCTAAGTGCATCAGGTGACTCCATCCTATATGGCAGCACCCATGCATTGGAGGATGCCGCAGCTTAGCATCAGGACAGGAGTCTGGACAGAAGGCTTTCACTACAGGGAGTGGTACCTCCTTGAAGGAGAGGTGCAGTCACGAATGGAGAGTTCCACCGACAGACGACCTCTCATGCAGTAAAACCCGCGTTTCATGACAGTTTTATATGATACTACTATAATGTCTTTTGTTATGTTTATTGCCTGAATTAAAAATAAAACTTATCATAAAAAAGATTTTTAAAATATGAGAGCCAATCAATGGGTGGGGCAAGCTATGCCTCCTTTACTGACCTGCCCCCGGGTGTACTGCTTTTTCATAGTGCTGTCCCTAAATGTGTTACTGTCTTTTCACACTGTGTTATAGTAATGTACTCTGTTGTACATGGAATGTTCTAGCATTTTGTTGTTCTCTTATTGGTCTCCCATGCAAGATGTGTTATGTCTGAGATAATTGCATGGTTTAATATAAAATGATTCCACAAAGACTTTCCCAGTGTGTACCTAATATGAGAAGAAAACCTGTAACCTTGCTCCTTTTGTGGTAGTTACTCCCAACTCAGCATCAGTCCCATTATGCTTATAGGCTCACCTTAAACAAATACAAATCTGTCTTACTGTCTATTACCTCATCTACCCTACAGCCATCTTTTCTGCACAAACCACCATAATAAATTGATTTTTACACAATCTTTGTGTCAAGTGTTTGTTACTGTGAAAGTATGTAACAATATTTTAATCACTTGAATTCCAGACTATGAATTAACAGTTATAGTCATTAAGAGGCAGGATTTCATAATTAACGTAATCCACCAGAAGCAGGTAAATTGCTCTTTATTTTTTAATACCATCCAATCATTAAAAGACAATCAACTCTAATTGCATTTCAGGCGCACATTACGGATGTATTACCTGTTTATACACAGAGTGTCAGTAGGAGATTGTGATGAGGTCCCTTACATCTGGTTCAGCCACACTTGGGGGACCATACTTCCAGCAGGGTAATGATACAACACATGATTGACACATGCTGGTTACCTAATTGTTTAGCTGGTGATAATCATTTACTGAGCATATATTGTATATCCACAATACATTATATACTTATAATGCAATCAGACAGAAAGTAATAATTCCAGTCATCATTTGTGTTGCATGTAAGCACCGTGGGGTGTTTCCTTTCTGTATGTGATCGCAAGCAGTGCTGTTTTGCAATAGAGATCAGAAAAAAAGGCATTTTTGTTTGCCAATGTTTAGAAAAAAAATATATTTCTTATCCTGGTTCTAAATAGGTGAAACATAAGACTACACATGGTAGTAGAAATGTGTTGGTGGTAAAGCAGATATGAACAGGCCACTGAATTACAAAGTCTCCACAGTGTTTTTAACATGCCACTGTTACTACATCATACCTGTCTGTGGACAAGGAGTGAGTAGAATGTAAGCAGCAGTACTGAAAGCCAGCTACTGGGCAGCAAGTAAACACTAACCAACCTATGGAGACTACTGAACACAGTCCCCCAGCAACGCAGAAAGTGAAGCAAACAATATAACACAGTGCTATACAAAGTAATGTGTCAAACTTCTCTAGAGGTACACAGGTAAGTGATGCAGAGGGTTAATTAATTTAGCCCGAGCAAAGATAAACTCCCAGTGTGTGGGTGGGCCGAATGGTGCCACTCACCTTGGTCGTAGTCCATTGGTCCAGGGGGAGTGGGAGGGGCTGGGGCGTTTCTGGTATAAAACCAGCCTGGACCCTAGGACGTCCTCCTTTCTCCTTCTGGATTCTCCCACCACCTCAGTTGGAATACTTCTTCATACAGACGCAGCTCAGTTTTTATACAGGTTTTGGCATCCATGCTGGAGGGGGGAACACCCACTACCAGCTCCAAATGGTGCCGCTCTGTCTCAAATATAACATTCAATTATTTACAGTCAGGAAATATTTCCTACAGACACAGGACTTTAACACATTTGACACATAACACAATTCACATATAACACAATTTACAGATAACAACATATCCCCAAGTCCATGGGCTTTTAAATTTGAGAGTTCCACAATGACCCCCCACTGTGCTCTCAAGCCAGGATGTGAAGTCTACACAGCCTCATTACCATAGGAAGTCCTCTGCAAACCATTTGTTCCAATGCCTAGCATTCATACAATACACTAGATACATTTCGAAAAATACAGTGATGCACTGCGTAACTAACATGAATTATGTCCATTCATATATTACATGACGTGGTCTCGCCACAATAGTAATTACACAATTGCTAGTCATTTTTTCAGGTTTTGTCTGTATAATGTAGGGAATTTGGTGTAACACATGTAGCATCTATAAAAGTGTCACAGCAATAAGTGGCTATTTATATTTTTTTGTAATGTAGCAACTACACAACTGTAACATCAGTCTACATATAAGACCAGAATAATATAAATACAATTGTGTAATTACCACATAATATAAAATAATTTTAAAAAAAGAGTGCCATAGGGCACTTAACTATCCCCGCAATGTCCGCACGGACATTGCCGATACCCGCCTCCCCCTGCTCTCCCCAGCTAATCTAAATACCTACCACTTTTCCCCAAAACTCAACCCGAGGCGGCATTACATCACCTCTTTTTACCTATAATACTCTGGGTTGTCTTTAAATACCACTCAGAGGCAATCTACATACCGATCTGGTACGTACATTGCGTAAAGGACCTAAACGCATGCGACTGCTTCTTAGGTGTGAATCCGGCAGAAAACATGACTGCAGGTAAGAGCCACATGGCCCATACATTCTGCCTATTTTTTTTATTAAACTATATTGACCATAAATCCTATTTGACCCTCAGTTTAGTTTAAGATTTATCCTTCTTTTTATCCTAAGAAAAAAAATTAATTTGTTCTATTGTGTTAGCCTCTACAACCTCAGATGGGATGCTATTCCACTTATCAATTACCCATTTATAGAAGTAATTTATATGCACATTAAACTTACTACTTAATGTGCTTATAACTTGCTTTTGGAATATACCAGAACACTTTTGCTATAAATCATCATTTAAGAAAGCATTTAAGAATGCAAATGCATGTGCATGATACTTGGTTTATATCAATTCTAGGGCACCATGCAAAGCACAGGGATTGTTATCCTTATCGTGAGACAGAACTAAAAACAAATAAAATAAAATAAATGTCTGTGGCAGTAGCTTACATTATTAAGTTACTCTTAGAGAGTCATGGAATCTCCTTGAAAGGAGGGAAAGCACCTCAAGCAAGGTGTCCCTACCCTCAAAGATAATACAAATAATATAATAAAGTTTAATTCCTATGAGGAATTTAGATTCAGAATCCATTTCCTGTGGTGT
The DNA here is from genome assembly GCA_011038615.1 of Limnodynastes dumerilii. Taxonomy (NCBI): domain Eukaryota; kingdom Metazoa; phylum Chordata; class Amphibia; order Anura; family Limnodynastidae; genus Limnodynastes; species Limnodynastes dumerilii. The sequence continues at coordinate 1,337,748 of WWET01000023.1, forward strand.
AACTCAGAATGGAGAGCATGGTTACTCTATGGATATTTTTATTTGTTTCTTAAACTGTGTTTATTGGTTTTAAAGCATTGTTAATTACAACCGTTTGAAAACAGATCAGGAGCCAATATATGTTACAACTGAGATCAACATAATGCTTGTATCAAATAAACATTGCAAGTATTAGACTGAAATCACAATAAACAATGTAGACAGTGGTTGATACGAAATTACTCTGTTTCTTATTAAACTACCTTAAAACAAATAAAAGGAAAGAAGAGAAAAGAAAAGAAAAGAAAAGAAAACATCAGAAATGAAAGGGTAGCTGGAAGAGAGGGGGAAAGACTAGAGACGCCTCTTTTATTTTTAGAAGAAAATATGCAACAGTCCACACAGCCAACCCACCAAAAGGAGTCTATAAGAGGCCCAAAAAGTATCCTTATATGGAGCACTAGCCCAGAGCAATAGGGAGATATGTACCTTCAGGAATCAGGAACTTTTATGGACAATAATGACCTCATTAGCCCTGCAGGCCCAGCGATCTGTAGATATCTTTTGTTTTGAAATCCCGCCAGGTGTCCAAAATATCTTTAAATTTATCTCTCTCTTCTACCCCGGAAGCTGAAAAATCTTCCATACCCATGAAATAGTCTAGTCTATCCCCCCAGTCTTTAATTGTTGGAGGATGGTTAGACCTCCAATTGAAAGGGATTACTGCCTTGGCCGCAGTTATAAAGCGGCATAAAAGTCAGTTTTTAAGCCTTGAGGCCGAGCTTGAGGACCAATTAAGTAGCCACAGAAGAGGGTCCGTGGGGATTTCTCCTATTAATACAGCCTGAGAAACTTCAAAGACTCTCTCCCAATATGGTTTAATTAGCGCACAATCCCACCATATATGTCGAAATGTGCCTACCGCTTTGATGCATCTCCAACATGCGTCTGATACTTCCGGATAAATCCTATGAAGTGTTGAAGTACATTTATACTATCGGGATAGGAATTTGTAGTGGGTTTCTATAAGGGCTATATTCTGAGAGCTTGAAAAGGTGCACTGGAATATCTTAGACTAGTCCTCTTCTGTAAAGTTTTCCTCAAAATCGCAAAAGTCCCGCTCCCAAGCCTTAGTGAAAAGGTGTCTATTCGGGTACCAAGACTGGATGATCAATTTGTAGAGTAATGAAATCACGTGTGTAGGAGTGTCTGTAGCTAGACATAGCTCGGGAGTACGAACCCCCCGTTTGCTGGTTAGTCAAATTATTGCGGTGCATGAAATAATACATTTGTATATATGTCCAGTACTCACTTTGAGAAACAGGCCCTTAATTTCAAGCTCCTTCTTAAGTGTGAATCAGGCCAAATAAGATTAAGGAATACTCCTGTGTTTCACCTGTCTGATTCGAAGCATAAAACAAAATAAATTATACCTTTTCTCAGAAGTATAGAAAAATCCACTATGGCCCACTGATTGAATACTGACAGCTGTCCGTCTCCACAGATCATAATCAGCTACCATAAAGGCTGTAATAATAATAGTTTGTGAAATAGTTAACAGTGACTTGACTGCTGACATTGTTATTTCAAATACTGTTTAAAGGTTATTCTTATAAACACAGCACATAAAAAGTTAAAGAAGAAAATAATTGAAGTATAAAAATGTGGTATCAGAGAGCTACCTTAGACAATATTGTATTACTTTGATTTTCTTTGTTTTGAGAGATTGACCAGTAAATAGTCAAAGTCTCTCTCTCTCTGACCACAGCAGATTATTTCTTTAGACACTGTTGTTGAACACTAATTGTTGTTTGTAACGAAGAGTACTGGTACTATTATGAATACAAGTGCTAAATAGATGGAATAATAGAACCACTATGGAATGGGACACATTACAGTAGTCAGATCACCTCTCCTCCCTTAACTCCTTCCACATTCCAGTCCGACTCGTCTGCTCTGCTGGTGACCGTCGCCTTAACTCCAATCTGGTAACTACCTCTCACTTCCACATCCAAGTCTACTTCCGTGCCGCCCCTCTGCACTGGAACAACCTACCACATCCTATCAGACAATCCAACACCCTGCAATCCTTCAAATGCTCCCTCAAAATCCACTTCTTCAGACTAGCCTACTCTTCCTCCGCCAAAGCTTACCTACCCTCCCCATCTTCATCCCTGTGACTCCTGTTTGTTGACCCCCTTCCGCTTTGCATGTTATCTCTTATGAGCAGGGCCCTCCTCCCTCCTGTCATCACCCCTCTACCTTGTCCTCATTAATTCCCTCCTCTCTTTACTGTCTGTCTCTCTCCGTATTCATCTGCTTTTACTCACATATCCTGCATCTTAATTTTCCATACATATTATTCTATTTTTTGTACTATTTATGCATTGTACTTGTATTCTTTATTTACATGAATTTGTACCCTGTCTGTTAATTGTGTTGTGTATGTAATTACTGCCTTTACTGCCTTTGTATGGCGCTGCGGACACTGTGTGGTGCCTTTTAAATAAATAATAATAATAATCAAGATGGACAACATGGAACACAGATACAGGTAGAGACTAGAATTAGTTACTGTAGCATAGCACCGAAAGTTTTTTAGATAAATCTGCGATATACAAGATGTAGGAAAATCAGAGTATGCACTAGCTAAGAATAGTACCAAAGAAGTCCCAGGAGAGGTAAGGACAGGTGAATATAACTGATAGAGTAGGTACTGTAATTGCCTCAGGGGGAGAGAGGACAGGTGGGGGTGTAAACGAGTAAAAAAAAACGTAATAGCCCCAGCTGTAATTAGGGCAGGACCAAGTAGTACAGGTAAGTAATAGCCCCAGGTGTAATTAAGACGTGGGTGTACTGAACAATACAAGTATGGATAGTGTACAGGCCAGGACAGACACACCACAGATAGGGGCACAGGTAGGGATAAGTACACATAGATAGAGTAGGCAGAAGGACCTGAGATAGGACAAGAGTCAGGGAAGGACTGGAAGAAATAAATGCAAGCTAGGCAGAGCAAGACAAGAGAAGCAAGATCTGCTACGCAATAGAACACAGATCATAAGATGGCATAGTCAGAAACCATATAAGCAGCAGGGAGCAACAGCTCTGCTTGCTATTTACAGCAACACCAGCCAAACAACTGCCGGAGGCTGCCAAAGCTTCCCTGCTGGGATAGGTTAGTGTCAGCAATAGCCGGGATGTCTCACTGTTTCGCTGTGTCTCATAATGGCTCTTGGCAATGTTGTAACACATTTTCAGTCAATGGGGAAGATCCTGACGCACGCTTTACGTGTGTGCGAGACACTTACATGTCCAGATTCCTACCTTAACTTTTACGCCGTATGGTCGCAGACCTAGTCGTAACGTTCCCCCGACCCCTCATTTACAAAGCCATCAGAAGTGAAAGGTTACGAATGTTACAAAAAACATTAATTAGGGCTAAGGTGAAGGGAGATCTCATTTTTGTTTCACTCAAAAGTCACATTTCACACACTTTCTCACACTGGGCAGATTGGGATCCTAAAGTGGCCCTGTAAAAAATGATTGAAGTGGCCTCGTGTGGGTGTGGCCAATCATTGGTAAGTGGGTGAAACACAAAAGTGGGGAGGGTTAACGCAGTGTTATCACCAGCCACATTAAGGCTAATTAAAACGCACAATGTTATTGAGAACTATAACAGTATAAGATATTAACCTCAATAAAAAACATAGTATTGTCAAACTAATAAACGTAATAAATTAAAAGTTTGGTTGCAAAATGTGTTTACAGAGAGCATCCTAGTGATTGCCACCCAATACAGATAGCATCTTAGTGGGGCCGTTTCTATATCTAGCCTAGGGTGGAAAAAAGTATTTTAGTGTCCTCCATCACTTCCCCTTATACCTGTGCCCAGTCTCTGTTTCTGTCACTTCTATGTCCACATCTTTTCTCTTTTATAAACCTTATCTAAACTGATTCTTATTTCATCCTCCATGGTGCTCTCACACCACATATGTTGGGTCAGTGTCATTATATGAAACTGATTTGGTTCTACAGGGATGCCATATGAGAACAGAAATGGAAAAGAAAAGGAAAGAGGATACAGCCTGTTCAATTGAATTTACCCCCCCCCCAACACTACACCCCTTAACAATTAGCAGATACGGAAAACTAAAAAATTAAAAGGGGATCCTACAATTAAATTGATGAAATCTTTGGGAAAATTGATAGATAAGTTTAGAGACAAAGGAGTAATTACAGAAGAAGAAAGGGAGTTTCTAATAGTTAAGAACCCTCTATACCAGTTTTATACACACTCCCGAAGATACATAAAGATCCTATTAATCCTCCGGGCCGCCCTATTGTGGCGGGTACCGGCTCCATAACTGCAAATTTGTCTCAATATATAGATGCTCATTTGCAGCCATTAATGAAGTTTGTTCCTTCTTATATTAAAAATACCACAGACATTTTAAATAAATTTCAGAATATTGAATGGAAGGAGGGGTACATGTTGGGGACAGCAGATGTATCCTCCTTATATACAATAATAGATCACCATAAAGGAATAGAGGCAGTACAACATTTTTTGGGCTTTATGGATTATATGGAGGAACTTAAGGAAATTTAAATTGAGGGCATTTTATTCATTTTAAACAATAACTTTTTTAATTTTAACGATAATTTTTACCTTCAGATATGAGGGACAGCCATGGGGAACAGGTTTGCCCCTAGTTATGCTATGCTTTTTATGGCCTTATGGGAACTAGAAACGGTTCCCAGGGGTGGGGCAAACCTGGTCTCCTGGTACAGGTACATCGACGATATCATCTTTGTTTGGAATGGTTCTAAAGAGGATTTAGATATTTTCTGTACAGTTATGAATAATAATGATAAAAATATTAAATTAACCTACAATATCAGTTATAGTGAAGTGAATTATTTAGATATTAATTTTTATGTGGAAAATGTTTTAAAATCACAAAATTATATTAAAAATACAGACACGAATTCCTATATCATAGAAATTGGCTCTCAACATCCCAAAAGGACAATTTATGAGGGTAAAGAGAAATTGTTCTGATCCCAAAAGTATCACCATCATGCTTCTTTAATGGAAAAACTATTTTTAGATAAGGGTTATTCGGATCAATTTTTAAAACGAACCCTTGAGGAGGTAGAGAATAAGGATAGATTGTCATTATTAACATCTAGAGAAAAACGAGAGGAAGAAAAATCTATTATTCCTTTTGTATGTCAATTTAACTCCCAACATAGAACTATTGAGAACATTGTCAAAAAACATTGGCATCTCTTGTTGGAAAATCCAGAATTATACCCATACCTTAAGGCCGGCCCCTAGTTCATTTATAGAAGAGCTCCTAATTTAAAGAACCAATTAGTACGTAGCACTTTTAAAGAAAAAAAGAAGAAACCTTATGTAAGAACATCTGGTTTTCACAGATGTGGCAGGTGAAAGGCCCATCAAAGATATCTGAAATAAAATCCACCGCTAACAATTATGAAGAAAAAATTAGAGACTTTATTACTTGTAACACGAGTAATTGCATATATCTTATTCAATGCACTTGTAACTTACAATACATAGGGTGTACTTCTAGAGCATTAAAGGTGAGGTGGAGTGAGCATGTTAGAAACATCAAAAAGGGCCTTGAAACACACCCCATGTCTCTACATTTTAAAATTCATCACAATAGTAGAGTTGAAGACATCAAAACCTTCTGTGGAATTCAGAAAGCCCCTAACAACTGGCGTATATATGATTCAGGTACTTCATTAGCCAAAACGGAAATGAAGGCTATTTTTATGTTTGATTCCGTTCATCCTCAAGGCTTAGATCAAGATTTCGAATTAAAATGGTTTTTGTGACCTTTCTACTTACAGCCATACTACCCTGGAGCAACCGATCCCATCCGATCTTGGAAGCTAAGCAGGGTAAGCCTGGCCAGTACCATGACGAGAGACCCTCTGGGTAGACCAGGTAAGTTGATCTTCCTCTCATCTAATCAATTATATTATCCAAATTTTTTGTGTATGTATTTATTCTATTTTATTGTTATTGATTTGATCCATTTCTCCATATATTTTTATCCATTAAACTATACAGTCTCTTTTACCTTCATGTTGACTTTCACTTAGAGCCATTTTATGAGTCCAATATTAGTCACATCTCATTTCAGTATGGGTCTTTAGAATTAGGGCTCACTATACCATACAGTTAAGTTCTTTCTTTTTATATAGTCCATATTAGTTTTTAGAGATGTATGACTGTTTCATATTGTATGGCATATGGTTCATTTTGGATGATTATATTTATTATGTTTTTTCCCCTATATATTTTTATCTATACTTTGGGGATGTATTACACACTTTGTTAATGTATAGGTTCTATTTCAGATTTAGTATTGTATATGTTCTTCCCTATTTTGTTTTATTTATTCTGTTTTTTCCCCTATATATTTTTATCTATACTTTGGGGATGTATTACACACTTTGTTAATGTATAGGTTCTATTTCAGATTTAGTATTGTATATGTTCTTCCCTATTTTGTTTTAAAACTGTGCTTTCTCTATTACTGTATACATACATTTTATTATTTTTATTTATATTCATTATGTCAGGCACATGTTGATTTTCAATGTGGTCCATCTCATGAGAGCCATTGATTGGAGTTTGACAGCAGGAACTCTGACTATTAGTTTTACAGTTTCTTATTTATGTCCTATTTTTTATTCGTGTTTTTTTATGCATATTTTTTATTTATATAATCTTGTCTATTCAATTTATTGTTTCATCATCATTTCTTTTTAATTTATGGTTGATTTATTTATTTTTTATTATTATTATCACATACTTGTGTATAATATAATTTTGTGACATACATTTAGACCCTTTGAATTTCTGATGATCATGTCCAAATTATATATTTGTATTTTTCACATACAAATGTGGTCAATGTTTTTTATAATTGGTGTCATTTTACCTAGATTATGTTTATTTATGTTGTGGCTTGTAACTATGCTTTTTTCTTGTTGTTGCAGTTCTGGTTTAGATCCCCACGGTTTTAGGTAGATAAGGGTTAACTTATTACATGATGATACTACCAGCGGCAGGTGTACAAGATGACATCCAATCACAATTGCGGGCCAATTTTATAATCCGCCCCCACACTACATCAGATCACCACTTTGAGAAAGAGCCGACCCCTCGAAACACGTCAGGGGTGATTTGGACCGCAAGCACAGCATTACAGTTCCTCCTCCTTGACGGCAAACAATAGGTTCCCCTAAAGTTTCCATCTTGACGGCACCCGGGCTTCTTCCGTCCACCAGAGCGGATACCAGATTCTTTTTTCAACTTCTGACCGCTGGGTATGAACTTCCTGCTAATGTTACACTTGTTTGAAGAGACCTAGTTCTCTAGTGTTTTAATCTTGTTCTAATAAATTATCAGTTGTACTCACCTGTTTTTCTCTCCATCTTATGCACATGGGGGCTGATTCAGAGGTGCGATTGCGAAAAGATCGCAAATATACGCACCTTAGTTAAGATCTTACCAGGTTACAGCCCACTGCATAAACAGTCACTCCCCTTGCAAACAGCGGTGGATCTTAAAGTTAGACCACCATTGACTAACCCTAACTCTGCGCTGTCATTTGAGATCTTAAGGGAAGTAGTAGCGGTTATTTGAGATCCTAAGTGTCTGCCCGCGCCCACTTTCCCTCATCTCCCTGCCTCCCCCCGCCCATTTTCATGCAAATCCTTCAGATCTTAAACTTTCGCAGCACTTAAGATCTTAAGTGCTTGCGATCGATTCAAAGTTACACTCTTCGATCGATTCAAAGTTACGCTCTTAGCGAATTTACGCTCCTAACCTCTATGTAGACGGCGTTGCACTATTACTACGCATGCGCAGTTATGCGAATTTTCTAAGATCCTAAATATACGCTCCTAAGTTGCGTGAAAATTGTATCTCTGAATCAGCCCCATGATGTTTGGAGTTTGGAGCACTTGAGACTCGACTATTACCCAAGTTGATTTGGTCTGTACACCTGCCAATATTCATCCTATTATTTAGGGACTTTGGACTTTTTAAATTTTAGTTTTATATTTTTATAGCTGCACAGCGTCATTCAGGGGTATAAGATTTCCCTTTCATATGATGAGGGATGCTTGGGGAACTGGACATATGATGAGGGATACTGGAGAACTGGCGATATGATGAGGCATACTGGGGGGGGACTGGACACATGATGGGGGATGCTGGGGGAACTAGACATATGAAGAGGGATACTGGGAGGACTGAACACATGATGAGTGATACTGGGGGGCTGGACATATGATGAGGGATACTGGGGGGACTGGACACATGATGGCAGATACTGTGGGGGGACTACTGTACACCTGATGGGAGATTCTGGGTGGACTGGACACATGATGGGGGATGCTGGGGGGAACTGGACATATGACGAGGAATACTGGGGGGACTGGACACATTATGAGGGATATTAGGGGCTGGAAAGCAGAGAGAGGATTCTCTGTGACCGATCTGTCTGTGTATAACCTGCAGTTAACTTGGTCGGGGACAATACTGAAATCGAGTCCCATCTGCCAATCAGTTAGTTTGAGTGTAGAGTGGGTGCTTCAGGGACCCTTTTTCCTGGGGCCTATGTGAACTGCATACCCTGCACCTTTAATAGAAATTACTTTGTTATGGAGGAGTGCCGCACCTGGTGTCAGTTAGAGCACTCTGCATACATATGCAGAAGTAGTGGGATTTAGTGCCACAATTGAGGGCAGCAAGATGGAAAACCCAAAAAACCTTCCCCTTAATCTGCCTGGACCTGGCACTAAACTACAACTTTATAAAATTTATAGCAGCATGACCGCCCACAGGGATACAGCCCGGTACTATTCCACGCCCAGAGCTGATGGGCCCACTGATACTTGCTTCAGCAGCAAGGCCGCCATCAGAAATTGTGGGGTCCGGGACTGACAATATATGTAGGGCCCCCATTCCCCAGTTCGATATATTATTTTTATGTATATGTGTATATATATATATATATATATATATATATATACACAAAAAAACACAACATGGCCTGGCACTCTAGCCATTACTCAGTTACTACTCAGTTACTAATCATGAACCTCTATCTTTAAATTAAAAATAAAAGTCAGAGTTAGTTAATCAGAATTAGTTACAAATATCTGCAGATATGTGATAAGCCGTTCGCCACTTACAAGGCTTCTCTGTTGAACGGTCCTAACTCTAATCTTAACTCTAAACTTTGGTGTCACAATGGTGACAGTGAAGCTCCATAGTATACAGAAGTTTTTGCTGATTGTCATGGTGACAGTGGTGCATTGTGGGAGTTTCCGGTCACGTGACTGGCCGACGGCAGCGTTGGAGGCGGGTGTCAATGTGCGGCCTCGCAGTGTACAGCTGGTGTTGATTTTCAGTGATTACTGATGGTATTTATATGTTGTTTTTTCTTACTGTTTGTTACTGCAGCTGATCTTTGTTCCCTCTGGGCACACTCTCCTTCTGTCCCTGTGATGATGGCAATGATAGCCGAAACAGCTGTCAGGACTGCGACCGGACTTACTTAAGTATCACAGTCGCAACTACTACATGCTGGGACCACTTGTGTTTACTTGATGCATTGTTCCTAATATGGACTTCTATATGTGATGTGGATTCCTTCAGCTTTTGTTAATGCCTTGATGCTATTTTTTTTGCTCAGTGGTGGTGTTAAAACTTTTTTGTGAGACTACACTAAATGTTTTTTCTATTTTTCATCATTATTTTTGTGGAGTGCTGGTTTTTGGATCATTGGTCCATTGTTGTATACTTACCCTAATAACCGTGCACCCAATTGTTATTGTAGGTGCGCTCTACTTTTAATTAATTATATATATATATGTCAGAAAATGAAAGGATTTCCCCAATGGGTAGTGAGATCTGTGCAAGGCCAAAACTAGAATCAACTGGAGCAGACATAATAAAAGAAAATGAATAATCAATAAATTGTCCAGAATGAGAAAATCATGCAGCAAATGCAGAAAAATGTGTGAACCACAAGGAAAAAGAAAAAATGAATCAAAGGGTGCCAGAAGGAGGGAAACCTCTGTGTCCACAAGAAGTATCCTATAATATAAATGCAAGGAGACGGCACTCCATAAATAGAGATAACAGAATGCTGAGGTGCACTGCAGGAAAATGCAAATATATATATATTGGAGACAAGGAAATGAGGCACTCTCAGACTTTAAAATAGTAAGAAAATAGCGGTAGTTTTAATCCAACGTTTCAGGGGATTTCATCCCCTATCATCAGGACACACACACACACGTTTTTCGTCTTTCTGCTCTTCCTTAGAACCCTGATGATATGAGTTGAGCTCCTTTGTACCTAAATAGGGTCACTTACCTATTTGCTGATTCTCACTTTTCCTTCTTTCTTCCTTCTTTACTTCAGGCATCTGGAGGAGGACACAAAATTGTAACTAATATCCCCCCCCCACACAAACACACAATCACACATTTTTCTACATACACACACACACACACACACACACACACACACACACACAACACACACACACACACACACACACACACACACACACACACACATAGATACATCAAATATTTAGATATATATCTACACACATAAATATATTTGCATGCATGTATTAGATTACACACACATGCATAATATCACACAAACACACATAACATACATAATTGAACACACACACACACTACATATATGCATTATACCACACACACACAACACAACATGCATGCATACATGCATAATATCACACAAATACACATAACATACACAATAGAACACACACACACACATTACATACATGCATTATAACACACACACACACATGCATATCACAAACACCATAGATGCATAATATCACACACACCATGCATGCTTAATATCACACACATCATGTATGCATAATATTACACACACACACACAGACACCATGCATGTAGGCATGCATGCATAATATCACACACCATGCATAATATTACACACACCATGCATGCATAGTGCACACAATGCTTAAACACACACACACACACACACACACACACGCAGAGCTGTGCACACTTCAGACGCAGAGGTGGACTGGAAGAAGGAAATGGAGGGATTGTGGGCGGTGCATAGAGCAGCCAATGAAGGAGTAGCACAATGATCTCAGCTACTTCCTGATTGGTCGACCTGTAAGGCACTGTGGAAAACGTTGAAAATCTCTCTGCAGAGCGGCAGGAGATTCATCAGCTGATAGTGTCAGCTACGTTCACCCTTTCCTCGCGCTCTGTGCAGTGGCACCGCTCACACCACCCTAGTTATGGACCTGGTGTCCTGGGCAGGAGAGAGGAGGCCTGGGGCTATCCCGGGCCCCCTCTCTGTCCGGGCACGGGAAACTAGGCTCGGCAGTCTCCCCCTGATGGCGGCCCTGTTCAGCCGTATGCTACCACCGATACTTACTTCAGCAGTATGCTACCAAAGATACTTACTTCAGCAGTATGCTACCACCGATACTTCAGCAGTATGCTACCACCGATCAGGGGCATCACAACTGTTTTTTTTTTTTTTGGTGGGGCGAGAATTTAGCCCTCCCACTGGTGCCCTCTCTCTTCTAGATGCGCCCCCCCTTTGTGTATTAAATGCAGTTGTACCAGTGCAAAGCAGGATGCCGCCAAAGGGGCGTGGCTAACTAGTTGTGGGTGTGGCCAATCCATTGGGGGTGTGGTCAACCCAGGTTTGGCCCTAGCCAATCTGGTAACCGAGGCAAGATTTTGGCTGGTGCCCCCTAGCAGAAAATCCTTAACTTCACAACTTTTCCACAATAATGTAAATGAGCTGTAATTTTTATTATTAACGCTTAGTTATATACACCAATTGTTGGCAGCACTTTTACATTCACATCAGTCCCTGCCCCTATAGGAGCTACATACTAAGGTCCCTAACACATATAAACATTAGGGTTTATTTAGTCAGCTGCCAATTAGTGTGTTTTTGCCCCATACTTAGTTTGGCTGCACATCACCATTATCCTGGTCACTTTCATTTCTATGTTGTCCCACTGTGCTCTGCCACGGCAGTTCCTGACCATGTCCTGTAGCTGCATCTATTTTGAACTTTGGCCTATTTCTTTTTGAATTTTGGCATATTTTTATTCTTTTGTGAACTTGAACTTTGATTCAGTGTTGATGGGCTATCATTTTTGCCAGTTTTTTTTTCACCATTTCTTTTATCGGTGTCTTTTGAACACATTGGTATTCTAGTTCATTTTTTCAATTAAACTGCTATTTTCTCTCTCATTTGACTGTGTATTATTGCTGGCCTAAGGCGACTTTGTGGCCTTTTTGCTTATACTTATCCTTTTTCATTAATAATTTATATTAGTTTATGAGTTCTTAGAATGGCATCCTCTGTCGCCAACATTGTTTGATGGGAGTAAATGAACTATTCCTCACACTCATCAAACGTATTGATGTATATGGCTTATAAATGACTTCTAACGTTTCAAACAAAGGAGATTTAAAGCTTATAGACACCTTTATAGCAATTAATAGAGATGCAAAATTGATTCATAACACAAAATAAATATATATTAAAGTGAACAATGCACAGTTAATACTTGACAGTTAATTGACTAATAACTTTGTATCCATGTAACTTTTTCTTCTGTACAGTATCAAGAATCATTAATGATCAAGTACTTATGCTTTAGGCTATAAATGACTCATTACTATGATCCATCATCCATCATTATACCAGGTTCCTTTTTTAATGAGATTTGAGATCAATGCATCATTTGGAACCAACCCTACCAATAATGATGCATTTCTAGAGAGAATGTGACACCCTCTTTAAAAAATGAGACTCTTGGATCAAATTCAATAATAATTATAGAATAAAAATCCAAAAACGCATGGCCTGCAGAAAATTGTTCCCTGTCGCGTAAAGCATTTAAGATCTCATCCATCAGTATGACAACAGTTTGTATGGGGAAATATTTATTAAAATGTCAGCACGTGTAAATTGTGTGCAGTTTAGACACACTGAAACTTTGATACTTGCTTTTGTGAAAGTTTTTGTACAGTGGCTATAAATGTGTTGAAATAAAATTTTCATTATATGCTGGTTGAAATTAAACTTTTGTGTCTCCCTGTCATGGGATTAAATGGTATGCATTTTGCAGAATGAAAATTCCATTTTCGAAATACAGGCAGCCGCATGCTCATTTTTGTCATGTCTCAGGCCCGTATTCAGAGTACCGGATGCATTTACGCAATCTACGTAAGAAAAAGATATGTAGCTTACGTAAAACAATTACTACACATGCGCAATAGTAAAAATCGCTAAACACTGGATGTATATGTTATATGTTATACTCTGGATACGGGCCTCTATATCTAAAATATTACGAACTAGAAACTTTCACTAATGAAAGGGTAAGTATCCCAAATTTATTTTTAATGACATTTACCCATATGTTAATTCAGAAACTGCTGCTGCAGATCCATCACCCCACCGCAGACCCACTGCACTGGGCTGGACAGGTGAGTATTAACAGGGGCGTTTTAAGAAGTGAGGGGGCCCGTGTGCAGGATTTGCACATGGGCCCCCAACCCCCTTACCTGAGACATGACTGTCCAGATTTGCGGGCCAAAAAGGGGCGGGACTTAACGTCTCTATAAGCCCCACCCACTTTTTGGCCCGTGAATCGGGACAGTCCCACTGCAGGGGAAGGAGGGCTCATCTGGCATCTATTTCCTCCCTCCGGAAGATCTAAGAGGGAAGAAATAGATGCTGAATGGCCCCCTTCCCCTGCCAACCCTGGGTGCAGGATGCATGCCACAGGGCCCCCTGTTCTGAGGGGCCCATGTGCATTGCACATCCTGCACCCATTATAGATACGCCTATGAGTATTGAAGACTATGCGGATTATTAGGGCTAGGCTGTGGGGAAGGGAGTCTTAGGTTTAGGCTGCGGGGAAGGAAGTCTTAGGGTCAGGCTGTGGGAAAGGGAATCTTAGGGTGAGGCTATGTGGAGGGGAGTCTTAGGGTTAGGCTGTGTAGAAGGGGGTGTTAGAGTCATGCTGATGGAAGGAGAGAGTTAGGGTAATGGAAGGGGTGGGTTAGGGTTTGATTAATGAAAGGGAAGGGTTAGGGTAAGGATTAGGATAAGGGTTGGGGTTACATAAATACTCACCATTGCATCTTCGTTTTTTTAGATGATGGATTGCTTCTTCTTGGCGGGACAGAAGAAATCGATTTTACAGCCAGTTCAGAACTGGCTGGTAGAAAATGGCCCTTTTGGAAAAGGGCCGTTCTAACCAGAGACCCAAACCCGGATCAAATATATTTTGAGAATGTTCACACTGAGGGTCATAAAGGTGTTATATAAACCTTTGTGTCATACATGAAATATATCTGAATAACAGAGCATGCAATTACAGAAAATACCCTATGTGACTTATACTGCATCAATATAGTACAATTTAATTGGTTCTTTTACGTTAAGTCCAGAAGCCTAGACAATACAAACACGCATGGGAAACACTCCACGGTTTGTCCTTAAATACAGTTAAAGAATAAGGCTTAGCATATGTAGTATTTATCATTATAAATCCCGTCAACCTGTAAATCACACAGCACATTATACTCAGGAAATGTAGTGTCCTGTAATCTGCCAATCAATTACAGCATGGCTCTGTTCACTACTAGTTGTATTTACCAATAGTAATTGTTGCTATATGTCATGGGCAAATGACCACATTTATCCTATAGTACGCTTCTGAAGCTAATGGAAGAAATAGCTTTCCTTATAACTCTGTCACTTTCATGTCTACAGTTCTGCTTAACTGATTGATAAATGCCCTATAGATCTCCATGTTAATGTTATGGGTGAGTAGCAATGTTTCAGGAAGAAGGTTTGAGAAATAAACATGAAAAGGTAACTCACATAATCAACTGACAAAAGGTTAAGACATTTTTATTGTTGCTACCAATCAACTTCAATACTTATCGGAGACATTTTCGGTTCACACATGCCATGGTGATAATCCTTCATAGCCGCGATGGCTAGGGCATTCAACCTATAGTTACTAATGGTCGCTCATAAATCCTGCCCCATGATGTGATATATCAGGGTCTTGCTTGGGTCAGAAGATGCTCTAATGGTAAATAGATTGTGCTGTTTGTAAACTGCAGTTTTATTTGATAAACATGGGACCTGATTCCAGTTAAGAGTTCAATCGCGAACTTAACCTAAATATATGCATGAGAAAACTCTGCAATACAGATTCAGAGGAAATAAAGAACGTGGTTAACCACTCTCCCTGTGTTGTGAGTGCAATGTAAGGATGTAAGTCTTTGCTTTTGTGAAGACTTTATTAGCTGTGAATCGGTCATGCGTAATGGTGCTTAAAATTACTTATGATTCAAAGATATGTAACTAAACGCACTGACTAGGATTTGGTGAAGTAAAGAAATGTTTTTTTCTAAAAACAGCAAGTACTCTCATTTACATATATAAACAAAAGTAACCATTAAAAATACAACTTGAAACATTTCATACTTAACAATACACATAAACACATACTGCATGAAGTTATAAATACAATGATAAACTACATACAGAGACCTTAAAAAAAATGTAATAAATAAACATAAAAAAAGATAAACAACACAAACAGCCTATACAGTCTAATATAAGAAAATGTAATGGTGTTTGTTCTCTAAGTTTAAAATAAATAAAAATCAGTCCTAACTCTGTTGGAACGCCAATACTGTACATTAGTAGCCCGTGTGCAGCTCATATACAGAGTCTTGCCCCTCTAGCCATGCATGCGGGACTCATTCTGTGCAAAGTTAGACGTCCGTGTTTCAGTCAGCCATGGTTATGTGCGTATATTTGGGTTCTGGGTATGCGCAATTTACTTGATCGGAAAAACATGCACAGAAATTCAGCACTTACTTAAGTGTGAATCAGGGCCTTCATTATTATTATCCAGAGCATATCACTTTTAAACCCTAGAGCTCAGTAAACAAAATATGACTCCATTTTGGAGGCTAATTAAATCAGGGTTGCCTTTTTTTTGAAGCTTCCCTTCGGGAGAACCCAGAGGGAAACCATAGATGACCACAAGGGGACGGGGCTTAATGATGCAATTTATGCAAATCGCGTCATTAAGTCCAGCCCCCTGTCAATCATTCATGTAATCTCTAGCATTACATGAGATGGACGGGGCTTGATGACATCATCAAGCCCCGCCTATCCCTAGTAACTAGGGATCACAACAGATATGAGTCGCTGGTCGGGGCTTGCGGGAGCTTTGCCGGCTCTCCCGGGATACCGGGAAAACTGCCTAAATTTCGGGAGTCTCCAGGCTATTCCGGGAGAGTCGGCAACCCTGAACTAAATAGACATTTGATAACTGGCTTTACTTAACTGGACATAGATATACCTAATTAACACTTCATTTGGGACTTCCCTGCATAAATCAGGACTGATAGTATATATACTATATACTTATTTCACTGGCTTTCTATAGCACCAGCATATCATGTAGTGCTTTATAATTTAAACAACCATTATAAAACAAGACAAGAAAGTAACAAACAGATTGAGAGGGTAAGTTTGCATTCTATTTGACATTGGGGTTTAATACCTAAGGGGAAGAAAAATATATCATATCAGGTTGTATGGTAAAAGTTCTTATCGATCTGTTTGATTCAGTCACACAGCAGTGTTAGTAGCAGGACTGGGTCTAATTTTAGTAAGGAAAGAGAAAATATGCAAGTTTGTGTTACTTAAGTAATATAAAAGGAAATTGAATAGCTAAATAGTTGTAAATAGGATAGACGATGATCAAGAGAGAAGGTAAGGAATTTGTTAAGCTTTTCTGAAGAGGTGAGTTTTAAGAAGACGCTAGAAAGTTCAGAGTAGAGAATAGTCTTAATGGGCAATGAATGTTATTCCAGAGAGTAGATGCAGCCTGGGAAAAGTCTTGTAACCAGGATCACAGCATTTTTTAAGTGTAGAAGAGAATTGTAGGATCTATGAAGAGCTGGATTATATCTTGAGATAAATGAAGATAAGTATATGGGTGCAATCTTGTTGATGACTATGGGCCTGATCCAGACTTAAGATCGTTTTATGTTTTACCCGATGTTAGGCACTGCTAAGTTTAATGCACTCCCCCTGGCACTCCCCTTGCATTCCCGTAACTGATATACGTGTTCAGAACTCTACTTAAATTTTCCTTGTGTATCTCTGGTCATATGTTATGCCTTGTCATATGTAAGTGCCTAATCCAGCCCATACTGTACAATTTAAATGCCTCCCTCCACCCACAATGCGTATTTTCGGCTTGCGTAGGGATGACACGTCCTATAGTGAGGAATTACGAACAAGTTACGTTACAATGAGTAACATCTGCCGTGCGCATGCGCAGTGCATTCCCACAGCCAGATTTACACATGTCGCATGTGTAAATTCGCTGTCGTTATTAAGTCTGGATCTGGCCCTATGTATGTTAAAAAAATTATTTTGTATATGACTCATTTGTATGGAAAATCATTCTAGTTGCATGCAATATAGGCTGCGCTATCGGGGTATTGCTAAATAAAAACATCAGTCTTAACATACATATATAGAACAATTAAAGTAAATGGCCATTATTAATAAATAGACTAAAAACAGTGCAAGCTAAATCAATAATGTGGCGGCATACAAAGATCTTAACACAAATTCTTTACTTTGATAGATCTCATCTGGGTTCTCTTTGGAAATTGGGAGATCACCTAGGCAGACCCGAGATTAGGTGTCTAGGGTGCTGAGCCTGTTGGGGTAGGGTGAAAGAAGTGTTGGTCCCCATAGAGAACAGCCCTGTTTCGAAAAGGGTGTTCGCTCCCAGCCAGTTTTGAACAGGCAACTGGAGAGACTGGCAGAATGAACACAAGAAAAGCATATTGTATGGAAAATCATTCCAGTTGCATGCAATATAGGCTGCGCTTTTGAGGTATTGCTAAATAAAAACATCAGTCATACATACATAGAACAATTAAAGTAAATAGCCATTATTAATAAATAGACTAAAAACAGTGCAAGCTAAATCAATAATGCGAACGGCCCTGTTTCGAAAAGTTCAGAACTGGCTGGGATATCGATTGCTTCTGCCTCGATGAGGCATTGCAATCGATCCCCGGAGCACCGAACACATTTCCCCCAACCTGCTCCCTAACCTCAACCCTAAGTCTCTCCCCTCGCAGCCTAACCTAAGTCCCGCCAGCAGCAAAAAATTCTGAGAGGGCTCGCATTTGAAAATAGGGACAGCGTAGGGATGACACGTCCTATCGTGAGGAGTTACAAACAAGTTACGTTGAGTAACATCTGCCGTGCGCATGCCCACAGCCAATTTACACATGTTGCATGTGTAAATTCACTGTCATTATTAAGTCTCGATCTGGCTCGCATTCGAAATAGGGACAGCTGAAAAATAGCATTTGGCTGTTCCTAATTCGCAATGCGAGCATTCGCAGCAGAGACTCGCAACAGGGTGAAACTACAGTGTTGTACACTCCAATAAATACTGAAGAGGGGTACTTGGCTGTAGAAGCACTCTTCCTGCCTCTGTGCACCAGCCTCAGACTTGCTGATGAACTGTTGTCTAACAGGATGCCTTTCCCCGCTCTCCACACTGTGGACACCATGGGCCTGATCCAGAGCTACGATATTGCAACGATATCGTCCGTACGCAATTGCGTACGGACTGGAAGCTTAATAGCATCAGCACCGGAGCCATGTGATAGTGAGGTAAGATTATTTTGGTGGGTATGGGAAGGGGTTCCTTTAATAATTAAATAAATAAACAACTCGGGCGTGGCTTGGAAGCCGTGGCGAGCAGACGTGGGACAGGAGAGCTCCGCCATTTATCTGCAAAACCCGTTTATTGCATCTGTGGACGCAGACCACTTGACTGCTGAGCCACCGGAGACTGTCTGGAGCCTGGACTGCTTTCCCTGCGTGTGGCCCTGCGAGTGGCCAGGAGTTACCTGGGTGAGGTGGAAACAAATTGGGCCTGTTCCCCCCGTTACCTTGTGGCGTCTGTCACCCTGCTGTGTTCCTGGGAGAGGGCTGCGGTGGAAAGGCAAGGATCGCTGGGGCTGCTTAGCGCACATCCTGTGGAAAATGCGACAGAGAGAGGAGTAGAGGAGAGCTGTGGTCGGGAGAGGTGGTGCAGGCGCCATTACTGCGGTCACGTGTTCTGTGCTAAGCGGACACCGCGGCGATGCTAGCTAATTCTGCACCCTTCCAAGTAGCCTTGCAAAGCTGCTAGTGGCATTCTCCTTGTCTGGCAATACCTTTCAACTCCTTCTTAAAGCTACCCCCCACCCCTTCTACTATCTTGCTGCACTACATGTAAGAGCTTAGAAGCTGAGAGGCGAGTGCCAAGTTTGATTTATACAGCAGGCTGATCCGACAGACTTTGAAGGTAACTTACTTCCTGCTTCTTCCCTTACCTCTCAGAGGAAAGCCTGCAGGACTCTCCCAGCTCTTTTATTTCCCATATGGTGAACCTTCTTGTAATTTTCTCCTTTGACAACTAGAGGAGAACTAGTCAGTTACTCAGGAAGTCTCAACCCAGCTCAAGCAGTTTAGATTTGTGGACTTTAATTGCTGACCTGCACCTTCCTGCCCTGCGTCTTCCGTTTCTGCCACAGTTATAATGTAAAATGTTTCCTTGCATCTTTGGGGTACAGTTTATCATCTATGCCTAGCTAACCTACCCTGCTTGCCAGATAAAGTGTTTTCAATTGTCACTCACGTTATCTACTCATAATTTCCTCCTCTACTTGGAATATTTAACTTTTCCTGTAGTAATGCCTCCAAAAAAGCGAAAGCATTCACCCCTCCAACCCCCAGTTAGATTTCCGTCCTGCTCACCCAAGCCTCAACTCTCTCAACAATCAACTACTGTGGAAGACGCTAGTATTTCTTCTTCGCCTCTGCCATCAAAGGGCTCTGCTATGGAAGTGAGTTTTGATTCTGAATCTCCTCTGACGGTGAAAACCATGCATCAAATGTTACTGTCTTTAAGGGCAGACATCAATTCTGATCTCAAAAAGTCACTCCAGGAAATAAGAGCAGACATTACAGAACTTGGGGATTGGACGGATCATCTTGAGGTTAAAATGGGGGAACTGGTCCAGTCCCACAATGGCCTGATTGACTCGCAAGAGAATCTACAAAAGGAGGTTGACTTTCTTAAACTTAAAGTTATGGATTTGGAAGACCGAGCCCGGAGAAACAAGATGAGAGGTATTCCAGAGTCGGTCCCTAACCAAGACCTCTCTGTATTTGTAAAGGATCTCTTTCACAAATTGCTTCCGGATGCCTCGGAGACAGAGCTGCTATTGGACCGGATCCACGGGCTACCCAAATCGGAATGGGCCCCCCCATCACAGCCCCGAGATGTACTTATAAGAACCACTTCTTCCATACCAAAGAAAACATCTTGAGAGCTGCCAGGGATGCTGAAGATTCTGAACTACTAGGTCTACCACTATTCCCGGATTTATCGGCTGCCATGCTTAGTCGGAGAAGAGATCTGCGACCTATCACTACTGCTCTGCGTGCCCAGGAGATCTCGTATCGGAGGGGATTCCCGGTAAAGCTCTTGATACGCCATTCTAATGCTCTGCATGCGGTTTCTATGTTGGAGGAAGGACTTTCTCTTCTGTCTTCTTGGAATGTCCCGGTTCAAGCCTCAAAAACATTGCGCCCAACTCCACTACAACCGGACTGGACAAAAGCTGGGACTGCTCCATCCTAATTCGTGAGTGACTGCTCTGATAGAAGACCCAGGCTCTCTTTTACTTATTTCATTGCCTTGAGATGTCTGGGGGCCTTAGGTCCCTAGTGTTATGTTGTGCATAAGCTGATTGACTAAGAATGGGTCCAGACGGGTTAATTAAGTTTACACTTTATCGCCTGGTTCATTAATATGTACCTTGAGTTTGTTATAAAGGTTTTTCAACTGTTATAAGTATTACCCCAGGGATGTATGTCTCACCCCCACTATGTTAGTGTTGCCACACTGTCCTTTGTGGCACCCGTTCCAGCCTGATATACTGGGCTTGTTTGGTTTTTTTCCCCTTCCCACTTTTTTCCTTGTTGTCTTTCGCCCCATTTTTGCTCTGACTGGCCATTTTTGTACTCAGAACCACTTTTTCATTTCTCCAAGGATGATTATCACAACACCTCAAGTCCAAACTAACAAGTTGATAAGCTTCGCCCCACCAGGTAGCTATGGTTAGAGTATTAACATTAAATGTAAAGGGCCTAAATTCGCCCATTAAGAGGAGATTGGCCTTGTCCTCTTTTCACTCCCATAAAGCAGATATAGTAGCTCTTCAGGAAACACATTTTCACTCTAAATCCCCACCAAAGTTTATAAATCACAATTATCCAACTTGTTTCATCTCCAACGGCCCATTTAAAAAAAATGGAGTGGCTATCTTGTTCCACTCAAGAGTCCAATTTGAGTGTATCTCGCACACATCAGATAAAAAAACGGGAGATATATTATTCTCATTGGTAAACTAGATGCTCGTTGGGATACATTAGTATCGGTGTATGCCCACCAACTGCCATTCCTGCGTACCCTGCTTGAACAAGTCTATGTCCTTAGAAAAGGACATCTTATTCTGCTAGGCGACTTTAACTTAGCTCCAGATCCCAAGTATGATATAACCAGACGGGCAGGTGAGGATACCCGGATGTGGGACTCTCAATCAGTGGGGTTCACCAAATTCTTTTTGACTTATGGAGGGTCTTACACCCTGGAGAAAGAGACTACACTTTTTACTCAGCTCCCCATAAAACGTACTCCCGCATTGATCTGATTCTTACGGATATATGATCCCTCCAGTATTCGACCTCTGTTGATATACTCACGAGAGTGTGGTCTGACCATGCTCCAGTAATTTGGACATGGGACACAAAGAAACGTATTTCTCCCCCTCGACCGTGGAGACTCCCTGATTACCTGTTAATGGACCTTGTAGCTAAATGGGACCAATGGGTAATGTCTATACCCATTGGTGTGCTTTAAAGGCCGTGCTAAGGGGGGTGTCCATTAAAATAGGGTCTAAGATCCAGCGCTAAAACTCCCACGTTTTTGTACAATTATTACTGAAATTGTCATGATTGGAGGCTTGCCATAAAACTTCTCCCTCACCTAGTGTTACATTAGAGCTAGAGGCCTCTCGTAAGGAACTCCAAGGAAAGTTACTCATGCGCACCCAGATTGCGATTAAAAGGGTTCAGGGTAAATTTTACTCCTCCGCCAATAGGTCAGGAAAATTGTTAGCCCGTAAATTTAGATCCCGACAAGCTTCTAATCGTATTAATCACTTGGTTTCTCCTGTGGGTAAAAAAATACTCAATCCACGACACATAGCAAATTCCTTTGCAGACTATTACTCCAGTCTTTATAACCTACAGAGGGCCCATGGTCTTTTTCAGCCTTCGTCAGAGACTATTAGGACGATTTGACGAGCTTAAATGCCCCATGGTCGGTAGTAGAGGTGGAGGCTGTTATTAAATCACTCCCTAAAGGCAAGGCCCTGGGACCTGATGGGTTTACCTCTTTCTTTTACCAAGTCTTTGCTGATCAAATAGCACCCTTACTAACCTCATTGTTTAATACCGTTTTAGACGGTGGTTTATTTCCAGCGGAAATGTTGTCTGCACAGGTAGTAGCCATACCAAAGCCAGAGAAAGCCCCATAGCTCCTCAAAATTTCAGGCCAATTGCTCTCCTGAATGTAGACCTTAAGATCTATGCTAAATTGTTAGCCAATAGAATTGCCCCCCTTTTACCTACCTTAATCCATCCCAACCAGGTGGGATTCATTTTGGATCGCCAGGCGTCAGACGCCACTCGACGTGTACTAGATGTGGTGGATCTACCTAACTCCAGAGACCTTCAGGGGATCCTTCTTTCGCTTGATGCAGAGAAGACCTTTGATCGTTTGCATTGGGGCTACATGCGACAGGTCCTTACCAAATTTGGGTTTAATGGCACCTATCCTACATTCAATTCTAGCTTTGTATACAGTACCCAATGCCTGAGTTTTTACTAATGGCTTCCTCTCTAATTCATTTTCAATAAAAAATGGCACTCGTCAAGGTTGCCCCTTGTTGCCACAAATTTTTGCTATGGCAATGGAACCCTTAGCTGAAACAATAAGGTCTTCCTCCCTCTTCCCTGGTTTTAGGTTTGGCTCAACTACACAGAAAATTTGCTTATTTGCTGATGATGTGTTATTGTTTGTTTCTGAACCTACTGCATCTCTACCTGCCCTACAATCTATATTAAATGATTTTTCCCAGGCCTCTTACTATAAATTGAATGCTACTAAAACGGAAGCCCTTCCTATCAATATCTTTACTACACTTCTTAAGCGTCTGAAAGCATTGTATTCCTATGTGTGGAAAAAGGAATCACTTTCCTACCTAGGGATCTCTGTGCCTGCCCACCCATTAAAGATATTTGACTGTAATTATGGGCCTGATCCAGACCTACGACCGCGAGCGCCCGCGAGCGTAGCGTATGATTGCCCGGGCGTATAAACTTTCACGCCCATGACACTCCCATTGATTGTACCTACTTACGGCGGCTGAACCCTACCCTAAGTTTTTCCAGCGTACGTGCGAATTTTCGTACTGATACACTGGTCGTATGGGGCTTAGCACGCCCATACTGTACAATTTAAATGGCTATCCCCGCCTCTGTGTAGTAACTCAAGTGTCCAGACTATCGTCGTACAAAACGCACGCCCCTTGGGCGAAAAATACGCTGAAAATACGCTCGCTGTACGCTCATGTCCTTCGTACGACCGGAAGTTGTCATTCTGCACATGCGCAGTGCGTTTTTTTGCCCGTCTTTACGCTCACGATCGGCGTACGTTCGCTTGCGGCCGTAGGTCTGGAGCAGGCCCCATGTCCCACTAACTCAGCAGCTCTCCCAATTGACTAGGAGTTGGATGCAATTTAAGGTTTCCTGGTTGGGGCGCACAGCTGCTTTCAAAATGATGCTGTTACCTAAAATCCTATACTTATTCAGGATGATCCCTTACTCTCCCCCCGCTAATTATCTTAATAAACTGCGCACCATTATGAGCTCCTATGTGTGGCGTAAACGCTCTCCCCGTATTGCTAGGACTAGGTTATATTTGCCTCTTAGAGCCGGAGGAGTCCTCCTGCCTGATTTATTAGGGTATCAACAAGCAAGCATGCTAGCGCAGATTAGAGATTGGACCCTCCCACATGGGACGAAGGTTTGGGTAGACTTAGAGCGCAGCACCAATCTTTATTTCCCACTATCTGACCTTCTTTGGACTCCCCTCTCATTGAGACCTCCAGGTTCGCCCCTCTTATTAAGTATTTCACATAGTCTGAGAGTTTGGGACAACTGTGTAGTAGCAAATCGGCTCTTTTCTCTCCCCTCCTCCAGGCTCTCTTTGAATGCACTGTCTAAGTTGATTTCTCACTCTAGTTTTAAAGTATAGGTTTCACATGGCATTACAACTCTGGATCAAATTACCCAATCTTTTGGCCTTCTTCCATTTTCCCATTTACAAACCAAATTTAACCTCCCTACAACAGAGCATTACAGGTATCTACAAATTACTCATTGGTGGGTCTCAATTAATCGTAGAGGCAACCAAATCGCACTGCCACCTGAGCCTTTTCTCTCTAAGCTTACTAAACCCTCAACTGAGAAAAATATAACTTTCTGGTATAAGATTTTAGTTTTAGACTCTAACTTTCCCATATTGAAGATGCAGCTGCCTTGGGAGAGTGATTGTAAAATGACTTTTTCTCCAGCCCAATGGGAACACATTTTTACATGCACTTTTAAAATCTCCAGATGTTTGGACCATTAAGAAAGGCAACTTAAATTAGTACATCATTCCTAGCTTCCCCCTAAAAATGCTGTTTAATTGGTGTGCAATTCATAAGGCACTTTCACTATTTAGTTAGGATTTTTCTACCTTTTTTTCTTGTTTTTCATATGGCTACACTGTACAATGTAAAATGTGAATTGTATAATGTGCATTCCCCAAACCCTTTTCTTTCTTTTGTACCCCTTTATTTTGTGAAAACTCAATAAAAATGTAATGTTTAAAAAATAAATAAATATATAAATAAACAACTAAATAAATAAATAAATATGCCACACATATATTACAAAAAGCTCAATGAGTCCCTCTGTGCTGAGAGTTATGACCACCTCAGCAGAGGAGCCTTAGAAGAGGTAGGTGACTTGTCATATGTTTTCAAATGTGTGTAACAAATATTTCTGCATTTTATCTTACAGATTGTATAGCAGGTTAAACACTGGCTAATATCAATGTGCTGGGGCATGTTTTAGCCCTATTTTTCTGTTTGCATTACCCCTGCCTTTCATGGATCTATTTATAATAACCTATAAACCTATGATTTGAGCATCCACCATTTTGTGTAACTCTATATACTTCCTTTCTCTTCATCTTTTGCATTTAATTCTATAGTAATGTGCAGTATATCCACTTTAAAGCCCACAAGTCTATTAATGTTTAATGAAAGAATTGCAGATTAATGAAGTGGTGACTGTCTCTATGGAGCCATAAATATGTGTCTAGTCTGTAGGACACGAAATGGTTTTCTGTTCAGCAATCCCATTAGAAAAGCTGTGGCTTTAAAACCTTCAACATTTTCAACATAACATACTAATTGTTATGTACACAACTTAATAGTTGAGGTCTATTGCATTATATTTAATTTCTAAATCTAGTGATAAATAGATTTAATAAAAACTGAGATATTTGCAATTTTTCTAATATTATTTTAAGCAAGACCAAACTTTTGTTTTCAGGTATCTATAGGGAATAAGATGTGTACTTCTCTGTGTAGATACAGCAAGCACTAACTTTATTTACTGTGCTACACAACTTAAAAGTAAAGTATAAAAGAACATGCAACAAGAGAGCCTGCAGTCTGAGAAGATATCCCAAAGCCAACCAGAAAAGACTGCACAGCACTTTTGGCTGTATTAATGTGATACCACCGGGGGTTGCAGGGAGTGGGTAGCACGTTCTGACTGGTGATAATGATGTTGCTCTCACGTCTTCGTGGAACTATGCAGTCACATACCCTCCAACATGACCCATTCCATTAGGTACAAAATACTCTGCTCCTCAGTTTTCAGCTCTCAGTTACTATGGTAACCACCTTTGTTGAAGAGATAAATAGTTTTTTTAAAAATATCAGTTAAGTCATTTCGCCAGGTGTGTGACAGTTGGAAGCTCAGGTGTGGAGTTTATTGTACCTAATGGAATGGGTCTTGTTGGATGGTCTGCAGTCAGCATAGGTCTTGTGCTCAGAGTTGAGTACTTAGTGGTGTGAGAGATGTTGCTAGGCAGCAGTCAGCTGTGTGATGCGTAAGAAAAGGGGGTTGAGAGTCAGTTAGTGAGAGCGGTTAGAGAGAGCAGAAGTGACACCGGAGCTGGTAGAGAGAGTTGGTGGCTGAGTGAGCAGAAGTGACGGTGGTAAATTAACAGAGATTGTCAGTGAAGTCAGTGCAGCAGACTTGCGGTGGTGAAGTGACGGTGGGCAGCAGAGTGGCGGTGGTGCAACAAAGTGGTGGTGGTAAAGTAACGTGAATTGACAGCAGAGTCGGGACAGCAGAGTAACGGTGGTGATATAACAGGGAGAAACAGCAAAGTCGGAATAGCAGAGTGACTGTGGTGAAGTAACGGAGAGAGGGTCAGCGGAGTCGGTACAGGGGAGCGTTGGTAACTAGGCAGAGGAGAGTGCCAACAGAGAAGGTGGTTAAGCGGGCGAGAGTGAAAAAAAGAGTGAGAGAAACAGAGGTGTCAATTCCAGAAACCTGTTTGATTAATTATAACATTTCATAACAAAAGTGAAAGTGAACTTTCTCATATTCTTAACACTAATTGCAGCTACACGGACTGCTGTTTGGGTGCGGGTTTTGTTGTACAATATATAGTAATTTTCTTAAATTTGTTTTGTATGTTTTCCCTAATTGAAGTTCTGATTTTTGCATGCAATATTGTATTGTTTTTGCGATTTAAGTTTACAATATTGTGTGAAAATTATAATTGCAACATTTGGGCAGATCCAGAACAATGCTTGTGAGCGAATTTACGTGTGGCGGACACGTAAAATCGCATTTTGGTAAGATCTGCGCATGCGCACCATAGAAAATACACTCTGTAACGTAGCGTAACTGTAAATGTATGGGCCATTTACGTATGTGTCACGTAAATTCTTACGTGTGGGCGTCCCAATTTTCCGTGAGTCAAAAATACGTCTAAAATACGCTATGTAGGTGGGGGTTTGTATTTAAAGTGTACAGTATGGGCGTGCTTAGCTGCGTAAATACGTGTTTCAAATACGTACGTGAGTGGATGACATAGGTTACGTGGGCAAAAGTTAAGGTAGGGTTTGGAAAGCGGGTCTCGGACAAAATACATACATTCAAGGGGTGTGTTAAGGGGGGTGTATAGAAGGTACACATGCGTAAATACGCTACGCGAGTAAACGTATTGCAAGCGGAGTTCTGGATCTACCCCATAGAGAGGAATCCATGTGTTTTCTCTGATGGCGCTGTGGCATACACTTCTCTGTTGGAAAGCGGAACTCGGACAAAATACGTACATACAAGGGGTGTGCCAAGGGGAGTGTATAGAAGGTACGCACGCATAAATACGCTACGCTTGTAAACGGATTGCAAGCAGAGTCCTGGATCTACCCCATTGTGGTTAAGCGAAGAGAGTAACAATTGTAACTTTTATATATTATTGATTCAGAGTAGTGAAGAATGGTTTATTATTATTAGACATTGTAGTATTCTGCTGGTCAGATGTAAAAGTTTGATGTTCTACTTATTCAACTTTTATTCTCTGTTTGTGAATAAGAACAAAGTCATTTATAAAGTACTATTTCATTTTGTTAACCAGGATAAGTTTTCTGCTAATCTTTCAAATTTTAAAAAATAATTATTAAAACTAATTTATTCTGCTAAAAGAAGACTGGTGTGAAGTTACTTTGGGTTTTCTTCCATTGGCTCACCTCTGCCATCTATAGGAAAATATCTGTAACATCATTCGAGTAACCTCGAGCCTTTACCCAATAACAAAAGGTGGGTATCATATTTATCATGGTGGTTTAGCAAACAAGCATCACAGTCTGACACCATCAGCTGAGGCTACAACAATCTGATATATATATATATAGCGCTGGAATCTACTTCAGCAGTCACCTTATACATTCCCAAATTACAAACAACAGCCCTATTACCATCTTCCCTGTTAGGCAGACACAAAAGCAGAGTGAGTTTGATGGGGCATGTATGCCATTATAAAAACTTATTATTAAAAATACATGCTTATATATTACTACAAATAGAAGAAATTGGCCATCTATTACCAGAAGACATCTAATGACTCACACTTTGGTTTTTGCTCTTTACAGCAGCCTGGGAAGTTAGCTAGAATGTGTCACTATTTACCAGCTTTGAAGCTACTCTTTGCTATGGTGTAGGCTCCTTTTTTGTTTTATTGAACTGTTTCTACATTTTATATGTATTCTTTTATTTCTGGTGTAATATTATAAACATGTATTTTGTCCCCAATAAGACATTTGCAATGTGTTACAAGAACCACATGCCCAGGCGTGGAGCCTAACTGGAAGCCAGGTGTTCATTGGAGCCACTGATGGTGGGGAGAGACTTTACTGCAGGCTCCTGGAAGGTCCTAGTCCCGGTCGGTAAGTCCCTGAGAAGAAATAAAATAGGAGCGGTTATATGGTAGAAACCAGATGGTGAAAGTGCAGAAATAAGGCTGAGGAATGCAGTCAGATGAAAATCACAAGTTGGTAAACGTGCAAGAATCAAAGTGGATGTAGCTAGATGGAGAAGCAAATGGAACACACGAGGCATGAACAAAACACGAGAGTACCTGCAGTTTGATATTGTCGATGGTACCTGTACCAGTACATCGGCAGTTAAATATTACTGAGAAAAATAAATGGAACAGTGGAGCAAATCCCATAACAAAGATTCTCCATTGTAATACACAGAACCCAGAATACTTTGTTGTACAAAAGTACCATACATATATAGTACACTCCACACCAGATTACTAATTAAATAATTCCATATTTATTACCGCAACCATGTGCAAAAATTCTTTATTGTTAAAAAATGACAAAAGAAAACAGTATCAGCAGAATCAGCACATATTACATACAAATATTAAAAACTTGTGTGTGGCAAACAATTATTCTTAATGTAAATGTATATCATAGTTTATATAGCAATAAATGGTCATATCTGTCTCCTGTCTCCAGAAATCAAATAAATTAAACAAAAATAACACCTGACAGTGGGTCTTCCCCCCAAAGGAGCGATGATACTGGTGGTGTGCTGTAATAAAGATAGAATTATTTAATTAGTAATTTGGTTTGAAGTGCACTATATATGTATGGTACTTTAGTACAAGGAAACCTTTCTGGGTCCTGTGTATCTTTTAGTTTGTAAGAAATAATGTGTAGCATGGAAATAGAAAGTAGTGAGGTACTAGAGGGCAATGGAACCACAAACAATTAGGGAAACACTAGGAAGGACGAGGGAAGAACAGGGTGAAAACTAGGAACACAAGTAGTGACAAGGGAGAGCTGAAATGGAGAGGAATTGCACAGGTGCAAGAGAAGTGGTTCACCGGGACGCAGAGTCTAACCAGAGGCAGGTGTTCACCGGAGCCCCTGATGGTGGGGACAGGCTTGGCTTCAGAGTCCGGGCAGGTCACAGTCTCCAGTGGCCAGGTCTTGAAATAGAGGAGAGAAGACTCACAGCCAAGAAGCTTGAAAAGCAAGATCTAACTAACACACACAAATTGAGGGACCCATGAAAAGGAGTGAGAGAGCGCAATCAAACAGGGAGAAAAGTCAGGAACAGATTAAGGAACAGGGAACAATCAGCAAAAGGAAAGAGAGTGGCCAGAACAAATCATACAAAAGAACGCAGCAACAAGGCAAAGAACCAGTGCAGGCTAACAAAGAAACACTATAACCGATTAAGAAGAGAGAGCCTGCTGGCTACTTACAGGGTGGCTGATCAATCTGTGAAAACTGATTAGCCCAGCCTCCCACAATGATGGCTGCTAAGCGAGCAGGGAAGCATCCGGTTTGCCTAGCACCCAGGACCCATGACTACCACCACCAATGAATGCAAATATCCCAGCTGCTAGGCAACAGCTGGGATCACTTGCTCCAAGCCACTACAGGAACGTAGCAGCTCGTAACAACAGGAGAATAAATACACAACAAAATCACTATATTAGAAACCTGGAGCAGAGCAAGAAAACTGCGCACAGGAGCTGGTAACATTGAAACGCTATAACTGATCGTAGCAGATTGCCACTGCTGGATATTTAAATAGAGGCTGACCAATCAGAAAACTGGATCGGTCCAGCCTCCACAGTACCATAGTTGAGTGTTACTGCTCATTAACACAACAGGGACAGCTCATGAACATTGGATCAACCTAGCAACTAAAACCACTAACTACCATTCCTAGTAAGAGTTCCATGCATCACTACTCATAAGGAATATCATCTGGATATACACCATTGTCTAAGTGGATTTGGGATAGGAGGAATTCCCGGGAAGGGTTATTAAGAAAGAAATTTACCGTCTAATCTTCCCCCTTAAAGAAATTACATCCATTACAAAGTTTAAGAATGTTTTTTTATTTTCCTTATTATTAGCTTATAATGTGTGTTATCTCTGTGTTGTCAAGATATATTTCAAGCATCTAAAAGTTAATATGCATTAAGCAACTACTTTGATTCCTGAAAAAGGTCATTTTATCTCTTGATCAGCTCGTTCATAAACCCAATTAAGCAGCCTGCTGCTTGTAATGAATTCTCCACTGGATATTCAAAGGTTGTGAAGTTCTCTGTAGGGCTCCAGAGTGTAAGTTACTTGGAGACAGAAATCATTTATCCTGGCTATTAGTTGATAAGTGAGTTCTTAGTCTAAGTGCACATTGTACAGGCAACACGCCAACAATAGGAAGGAGGAGGGGGCGGGGGGTGGCTGAAGAATACAGAGCAGAGTTCAAAATGCGTCATGTTTAGTCACAAGGGCTACCAGTCCTCTGTCTGTCCTGGGAATGCTGACAACAGTCACTTAGCCAGCTGCATGTGTTGTTGTTATTTCCTTTTCTTTCTAAAGTCAGTTACGTAAACTTAAAAGAAGTAAGAAAAGAGATGAAACAGAACAAATAACATCTGTTCCATCAAAACATGGGGAAAATTGAGAAAAGTAGTGTAATAAATAATACACTTGACATTGTACAATAGCATAATTCAGTTATTGTGTGATTTTAAGTATTTCAACTAAGTAATAGGAAAAATGTGAACGAAATTAAATATTTACACTAATCCTTCACATGAGCGAATTTACACGTGGCAGAGACGGAAAATCGCGTTTTTGAAAAGTACAGCGCAATGCGCATCATAGAAAATACGCTCCGTAACGTAGCGTAAATGTGAACGTATGGGCCATTCACGTATGTGTCACGTAAATACTTACGTGTGGGCGTGCCAATTTTGCGTGAGTCTGAAATACGTCTGAAATACGCTATGTAGGAGGGGGCTTGTATTTAAAGTGTACAGTATGGGCGTGCTTAGCTGCGTAAATACGTGTTGCCCATACGTACCTGAGCGGATCACATCGGTTATGCGACCAAAAGTTAAGGCAGGGTTTGGAAAGCGTATCTTGGTCAAAATACGTCCATTCAAGGGGTGTGACAAGGGAAGT
Source organism: Limnodynastes dumerilii (assembly GCA_011038615.1). NCBI lineage: Eukaryota > Metazoa > Chordata > Amphibia > Anura > Limnodynastidae > Limnodynastes > Limnodynastes dumerilii. The sequence continues at coordinate 1,369,674 of WWET01000023.1, forward strand.
GGAAGTGTATAGAAGGAAGGAAACGTATTGCAAACTTAGTTCTGGATCTACCCCATTATCTGTATTGCTGAGTTTGTTATTGTTACCATAGTGACTGGAAATAGATGGCTAAATGCTATCAAAAATTAGAGATGTGCTCCTGGCTATTTTTCATGTTTTGGTCTTGGTTTGTTTTTTCTGTTTTGTATTTTGGTTTTGGATTGATTTTGCCAAAACCACCCTTGTGTGTTTAGGTTTTGGTTCAACTTTAAAAAAAATAATCTTAAAAACAGCTAAAATCACAGAATTTGGGGGTGTTTTCCTTCCTACAGTGTTATTAACCTCAATAACATTCATTTCCACTCCTTTCCAGTCTATTTTGAACACCTTAAATCTCACAATATTGTTTTTTATCCAGTTTAGGCCAAAAGGTTGGCTGGATGACTAAGCTAAGTGACAGAAGTCACTTTGGGGCTGATCCTGGGTACCGGCCGACAGGTGAATTATGTACAGCTCGTACGTAATTCCCCGGTTTTACGACGCCATAAGGGCCGGTGTACGTAACGGACGTTACGAATGCTGGCTCTTACGAAAAGGGGGCTTTCTCCCCTTTATGCATGTCGTATTTCCGCCGTGAAGGCGGAGATAGACATGTTAATGAGGGGATGGGGCGGGGGAAGCCTCGTTACGATTAGGTATGTGGCCGTAAGGCCGTATACCAGATCGTAAAAGTTAAGGTAGGAATCTGGACAAATAAGTGTCCATATTTTCTACCGACAGCGGGGAGTGCATAGGGTGTGCAAAATCTGTCCACAAAAAAGACAATCGGCCACACACTGAGGTTGGGCAGAGCACCCTATACAATAATACAGTAGTATATATTATATTAGAGACAAAAGAAGTTTGAAATTATTTTTGGGGTATTATCCCACACTTTGTGATTGCTGCACAAATCTGTCCACAAAGGTTGGGCAGAGCACAACCACAGTATAGCAATGCCTCTATACAGTTCACAGCCCCTATACAGTACACAGCCCCACGTGGCAGCCCCTTGTCACACAGCACCGCAGTCAAATCCCCAGTAACCCCATCATATGTCTCCAGTCCCCTAGTAACCCCATCACGTCTCCAGCCCCTTAGTACATACCATATTTCACCATGTATAAGACGCACCTTTTTTGGGAAAATATAGTGTCCAAAAACAGGGTGCGTCTTATACAGGGGGGTTACCATTTTGGCATCCAGTCGCAGTCTGATTCCAGACCAGCGCCCCTGGTATGGAGTCAGACTGCGACTGGATGTTAAAATGAAGTCTAGGCTCCAGCTCCCTCCCCTCCAAAGTTTTCTTACCTTTAAGGATCATCCACTGCGCGGGACTGCGGCCACAATATGAAGTCTACGAGACTGGGATATGAAGTCCCGCGGTTCCAGCCTGTGAACGCGGGACTTCATTTCCCAGTCTCAGCCACCGCAGGACGTCATATTCTGGCAGCAGTCCCGCTCGCTGGATGATCCTGAAAGGTAAGAAAACCTGAAAGGGGAGAGGGGGGCTTTTCCCCATGTACAAGATGCACTTTTAATTTTGGGCGCCCAACAT